>JAHWFO010040937.1:346442-415614 GCA_023313115.1 Rhysida immarginata
TTCTTATTTTTAGCTTGCTTCCTAACTGCTAGCATTTGCCCTTGAATACAATTATTATAAGCCCCACTCTCGTTATTCTTGCCCGTTGCTAACTCCGATTCCTCAGCAGATGCATCCCGTCTTTGATCAGCACGTTTACTTAATAATTTTTTGGCCTGCTTCATAACTTCCTCTAGCTTCGACCATTTTCTACATTTTAATTTTACTTGGATTTCTCTGGACAAACTATTTAGGTACGCATTAATTCCATTCGTTTCCTTCCAGTCTCTTCTGGAAATAATTAATTGAAAAAGTAACATCTATTGTAGTTTTCGATTATCTTGTTACTATCCTTACTGTAGTGCTCTATCTTTAGCCATTTTTTTAAGTCTTCGCCCTCCATACTTATTATTTACTATACACACTATCACTGACGATTTTCACTTTTCTTATCGTGTCTTTTCCTCTCCGAATCTCGTTGTGGAGTTATGTCCTTTGACTTCGCAATTGTTGAAGGAAGGCGTTGTTCCTTTTTCTGATGCACCTCACCGCTCGCTGGTCGTAGACTTTCCTCCTTCACTGAGAGGGCACAAACAAAAAACAGAAAATGTAAGCTTTATTATATTTAGCAATTAATAGAGTTCTTACGCAGTGGAATTAAATGAAAAATTGCCGTAGAGTCTGCCTTGCCTGCTTCCAAAGCACCATCCCACTCTGTCAAAGATTTTTGAGTAGTTGAACTCCTTGTTGTGGTCTTTGATACAATGAAATCTAGAAGATCGGCGTTTGGTACTGCTATTCCAGAACGCAGCAACTGCTCAGTGTAAGTCGACCGGGACGGGTAAACTTGCATAAATAGAAGTATTCATTAGCATTCCATCATATGTCTACTGACTAATAAAAACTTAATCAAGAATTTTAAGTCTATCACTAATATAATCTAGTTACTATCCAGCAAAGAGATTCCAACGTCCAAGCACGGAGATTCGCGCGGCGCCCAACGCAAGTTTTGGCTATGCTGGTGGATGGTCGGACCACTTTGTTAGCTTCCGGCATCCACAGGAGAATTATTTTGGAGGGGGCCTAAAAGACAGGGGTAACCTCTGGGCTAACGTCTTCACTAGTGCGGGCTGGATCTGGTGAGCCTTTCGCGCTACCTTAAGCCAGGACCTCAAATGATGCGTCGTCGGCTGACGTAGCTGGTTCTGCTAGCAGTTCTCACTAAGGCCATCTTGAGTTGCTAAGTCATTTAGCGTAGGCGGCAGGAGCTCGTCATATTCCAAGGGAAATTCATGGAAGACGTATGAGAGCCTTTAGAGATTGTCATTAAAGTTCAAAGGTGGCTTACAATTTGGGCACACTTCTTTATGGACATAGAATGACGTACGGTGCGTTTGGCGAGAACCTCTTGAAACACTTGTCCGGAAGGTCTGGGTGGCTCCGGGCTAGTCTGGCATGGGCCTCGATTCCTTTTCCCCGGTTGCCTTCATTGCGAGTTCCTTTGGCCGACCGTCTCTCCTATTCGTCTTTGCGAAAAACCTCGGTTGTCGAGAGTGTACACTTTAAAATTAACAGAAGAAGAAACTTCTTAGTTTTCCTGGGCTTCGGTCCGCTACTCCCATTCTTTAAGTTCGGTCCATCATTCCTCCTAGGGACCTTTGCGGAGTTCACCTTGGTTCCTAATCGTCTCCAGTCGTGATCACTAGCTCTCTCCCTCTCTTCTCTCGAGTCTCGCCTTTTATTTCCCTTCAATGGATTCTGTGCCGATTCTGCGCACAAAACCCACCTATCATCTTTCTTCTCCTGCTTCTTTCTCTTGTTGACGGGTCTATTCCGGCTCGGGGTAACAGCTTCTCTTTTCTTTCTTTTTTCCTGTGTAAAATCTTCGGAGTTCTTTTTTTTTGCTTCTTCTCCTCTCCAAGGATTTGACATTACGTCTACGACTTGGAAACATCTGCGATGATCTCAGCACTCCAGGCCTGGTTTCACGGTAGTGCACACATGATATCCCAGTGATCGAATGTGGCAGATGGAGAACTCGACAAGAAACCATGGCTTCATTTGTATTCATTCGTACTGAATCAACAAATCTTGACCATTACAGTAATGCAACGTTATGGCCTGCTAACATTAGCAGCAAACCTTACTATGGTAGAAACCCTGATTTTACTGAAGACTATTGGCACCTGACTAAACCCACAGGGAGGCCTAGCACGCCTGCTCCGATGGAGCCCAAGGGAAACGTAAAAGATCCTAACTGGCAGTTATATAGAACGCCGGGAATGCCTATCACGCATACCATCTAAATTTTCCCCAAACAGTTGCATTTTGATTGTCGGTTATGCAAATTCCAGATCCTTGAATAATAAATTTGACGATCTTCGAATTTTCATTGAGACCAACCAAATACATATATGTACCATCACTGAGAAATGGCTTACGGCCAATCACATTGACTATATTTTCAGGATAAGAGGATATCACACTTAACGTGTGGAGCATTCTACCAGAGATGCTACTTCTGGATTAGAAATGTTAACAATCAAGTTCGCCATTCATCTCGGTTGGATTTACATGACCGCATTTTACCGTCCAACGTATATTCAAATGGTGGAGTGTGTTGCTAATTTGGCCCATCTTCGTATTGGAAATTTTAATTGTGATTTTCTAGTTGATTCAGCAGATCAACGTATTTTACTTTCTACCGCCCTGACTCTTGGAATGAGACAAATTATTAGAGATCCCAAACGAATATAACATCATCATCGACTCTTATAAAACACATTTATATTTCGCATGTTTTTCAACCTAGTAAGCCCATATTTACTACCTTTCCAGGCAGTGACTATCGAGCTATATTGATATCCATATTGATTTATAGTCATCAAGATAGAAATCAGCAGGATAATTGCAAAATATTATAAATGATAAATATGTGGACTGGAATTGTTTCCGAATGCTTTTATAACAAGATGACTGGTGCCAAATGGAACAGACGCTGGACGTTGCAATCCAGCTTCATATTTTGCAGGATATATTAGTTACCAAAGCTATACAGGCTGGTCTCGTATTCGAACAAAAAATGAGAATCAGTAAGGGCAAGACTAAATATTGATGGAATCCCACATTTTTTACTCTTTGGAAATTAAAAAATGGAGGAGTATAGGTTTTATCACACCAATAGGACTACTGTAAATTTACAGGAATGCAAAGCTATACGACAAGCCAAGCAATCTTTCCTCAAGGTAAATGCCCGATATCTTCGAATTTGGCGAATTGTACGCCATTGTACCCCGAAGGGTTATCATAAGCTAACAGATGATGAGTTAGAACCTATATTGAATGGATAAATAATCCTACGGGAGTTTCTATACCCGAAAACGTAATTGTTGACCCGATAATAACCATTGAAAAGTCTCCTTGTCCCACCATACCGCAAGGGTATTGCCTAAAACAATTAGAGTTAAAGATTAAACTTAAAGACTGAAAAGCCACTACGCATATTCCTGCATGCGTTTTTAAGCAATTGGATCAGTTTGTCCTTGACAAAGTCCGTCAATTCTGTTTATGTATAGTGAAGCAACAGAAATTTTCCCAAAAGCTGAAATATTCCCGCATAGTACCGGTGTATAAATCTGGCAGTTTTGACCAAATAACAAATTACCGCCCTATAACAGCTTTACCACGTTTAACGAAAATAGTTGAAAAGCTGATTTTTAATGACTTGGTCAAGTATTTATGGCCTAAAATTCCGTATCAGCAATATGGGAGTCGTCCTGGTCGTAAGATATTGTGGTTTCCGATAAAAGTTCGAGAGAAGAGAAATAAGCAAGCGAAGGATAGGAAGAGACAGAGAGAGAGAAAAGAAGCAGACGACAGAGAGCAAGAAAAGTCCAGGGGAGAGAGCGCCGGGCATTTCAAAAGAGAAGCGTAAAAGAGCGAGAGCGAGAAAGCGTTAGTTTGGCGCAGTGTCTCTCGTTAAACAGGAGACGAGGGGCGAGCCAATAAGAACGCCAGAGAGGAGTAGAGAGAGAACCAGGAAGAAAGAGAAGAGGAGAAAGGGAGAGTGGATTTTAGACTCAATGAGGGGGGATGGAAAAAAGATTCTTCTGGAAGCTATGCGTACAGGCTTTCACACATTCGCTTCTACCCTATCTTTTCTGGAACCAGAAGACCAGAGGGACTTCTAAGCGAGCATACGGACAACAGGTGAGTCGTTCTAATTATACTTGCTGTAGAGAAACCGCGAGTAAAGCTCGTTGCCGTGTGTTTCGCAGAAACCGTGAAGTTTTTCTTTGCCAGGCGCCACAAGGGGAAGGATGGGTGACGGTTCAAGAATTAGCCCATCCCATAGATAATTCTACGTCGGAGTGCGTTGGCACTGGTAGCAACGACACGGACATTCCGCATTCGGTAGTCTCGCAGGGTATCAATAGCGTATCATTGGAAACCCAGGGAAGTCTTGCAGAGGACGGGCAGACGGCAGGTTTGCAGTGAGGAACATATTACTGAGGATTTAAGAGCTCTCCAGATAAGATTTCTACAAGCAACAGGCAGACAAACTCACCTGTGCTAGAGGTTCGACAGGACGAGTCAGCTGAAGGCTATCAAAAAGAATCAGAGGAGACAGACACTGGATGCATTATTCCGCATAGCTGTTGCAGCGTAAGCGCGCCGCTTGCCGGTTAGCTGAGCATAGCGCGTTGCGAGGCCAATCAACTGTTCAGTGGCAGTAAGAATGCTATTCTATGTGTTTCTGATCAAACGTCATTGCGCGTAGATTGTAAACAGTTGCATAGGATATAGACTTTATTTAATGCATGTTGTTTTTACTATTTCATTAGGTCGTGTAAGGGCCACCTTGCTTCCCGAGAATTACGCATCTTTGCGGGATCCTGTAATCCTCCCACCTAAAAGGATTACACGACGGGTTTTCCGTTATTGTCAAGTTGTCGAGGTGTAGACGTTCTCAAAAGTGCAAGGCATACTTTAATTATGTTACTTTTTGAGGAGGTTATTGTGTTTAATTATAGCTTATCGGATTTTATATTTGGAGATTACTAGATAGGTTTATTGGTAAAGAGATTAGCTCTAATTTGCAGAATGCCTACCCAGCGGGTTTGGCCTTTGAATTTTTGTAAGAACTATTTATTTGGAATGTAGCAATTAAAACATATCTTTCAATTGCCGATCTTTGCCACTTTATTATAAACACCCTCCCTAATCGTCACGTTACAGTAGCACTAAGAAATCTAACTTATATCGTCTAGCTGTTGCTTACAATCATGTCCTTCGCATGGCTTACAAGCTATCTAAATATGATTCGATTACTAGTAAGTGTCATCAGTATAAATTGGCTATGCTTGAAAATATAAGGAAAAATGGCTTGGTCAGTGAGTTATCTAATGCTATACGTTGTAGCGATCATCGTCGTAGATCCAGAATTGGGAAAATACAAATACCTTATATCGCGTGCAGAAATGGAAATCGGTTTTTACACGTGCAGCCAAACCCCAGAAAATAAGATTAACCCTTCCCATAATGTTATTCGTGATCGATAATAAAAAAAATCTATACTGGCGTCAATGGAATCAAATTCATATCAATGCACAAATAACCCCTATAGTTAATTTTAATGAAGTATATCCATATCCTTTCAAAGTAAAGTGAAATTCTTACGTTTATCGTAAATACACAAGAAATATAATCTTAAAGCGATGGTTAGGTGTATGATTCTTGCCGAACAAGCCCAACAATCAATAAAAGGTTCCAATCAAAATATATTCTCTTTATTACTGGACTTTTCTGTATTTATTATCTTTTCTTTATAAGAATTAAAATTCAAAAAGAAGGATGACAAAAACACGTTGATCGCACAAAAACTCTTGTTGATGTGGATCCACCCTTAGAAGGAAGCAGCCTATATGGTCTTTTGACACTCTAGTCTCAAAGTACGAGAAAGAGTCACACTGGTGAGGAAGTTACATCCATTCTGGAATAACGGAGACAAGCAATACGCACTGGTCAAGACTGTAGTGGCAAATGGAAGAAAAGTCAAAAGTAATAAGGAACAGTAAAGCAAATGATTGGAAACGAAAAGGAAAAAAAAATTGAGCTTTAGATTAAGATTAAATTTCTTTTTTTTTTTTTTAAATCTTAACCCAGAACAAAAATCCCAAAAAATATCTCAAAAAAATTACGCTTAAAAGGTAGTTTAATTTAATGTAACTTAATCAAATTTATGTCAGAGTTCATCAACACTAGTAATGAGCGCTCGGTTTTTGAAACAGCAGTCTGGGTGATTGGATATTTTTGCAGGACTAAAAGTATTTTTAATGTTCTATTATAACAATATGAATGGGTGAATTTTGTTGATATTTTTTTTTAAAACGACTTCTACATTTCCACAATCTATTGCTTTCTTTTCAGTTCATATCTCCCGTTCATTTTTGAGCAAAATGACATCAAAAATAAAGATGTATTGAAATTGTCTAGTGATTGTAAATTTTTGCAACTGAGTTGTAGATCCAAAGACCAAAACAAAAAAATATCAGGTAAAACAAAAATAATTGAAATTTATTATAATAATAAAAAAATAAAGAAGAGTCAACAGAAAATCTTACAAAAAAACAAAAACAGAAAAAAATATAGAATAAACAAGAGCTCGCTAAACGCAACTCAACTAAGACGCATAGACAACGGATCAATGAAGGACAACACGGAACGGAGACCAATAGAAACAATCCAGCTTAAATGAGATCGAATAATAGAACGCTGACAACTATGACTTAGACAACGCTAGGTAGACGTAGAAAACGAATGAAAAACTAGCATCAAGTATACCAGGGTAGGAAAATAGGATGAGCGGCGCTGAAAGAAACTCAAAAAATGTAAAAAAATAAAGGTTAAATAAAATTACAAGAGTTTACGATAAAAAGTCATAATTAAAGAATCATTGAATGAAACAAATAAGCACTGGAGCTAAAATAACACCACATGGGAAAGTCCGACGTCAAGACGACCAGCTGCAGCAGTAAGAAAACGTTCTGAGCCCGTCGCAATTAATCGAGTACAGTTTTTTTCGCTTCCCTTGATTGAATAATCATTCTAAGTGTAGCGGTAAATTTCCAAGGAAGTTGATTGCGATTGAAAATAATTCAAAGCTTCATAGCATACTCACAGGGAGTGAAATACATTAGAGACTAGGTAAATCCTCTTCGGATCCATGACTAAAATCCATGGATGGCTACGTTGAAAACACGCTGAAGCAATAGAGTTCATCCTAACTGGACAATCAGGATATCGGAGGACGAGCAGGAACGTACTAAATCCGGAAAGAACTAGTAAGCTAATGGGTAGCTGACATCAGTAAAAGCTGCGTCGATGGCACTGTCAATTTCTGAAGAACCAAAGAGGCAAGCTATTTGAACGGATATCTCTAGTTCGAATTTTCAAGCATGTTATTTCCTTCGACTGCCTCGTCTGAACCTCTCTCCAACCGTCTAACTAACTCAAAACTGACTTTTTCCCTCGTAGCAAAAAACTACCAAATTAAAATCACGCGATCTTGCGCTCAAAAAATATCACGAGCAGCGGAACACGCCGCTCTATAAGAAAAAAAAATCCTCGGATGCGAAAAACATCGTTAAAGCAACAATAAAAAACTCGAAGAAGCGAAACACGAGAAACTACAACAACAATGCAAACGTCGATTTACGCAGTGGATATAATTTTTAACAAACTTCCTTAATTGTAAAGATTATTCAATTCTTGTATTTATAAAGAAATAATATTTTTTTCTTTTTTTTTCCCTTTCATAATTCATTTTGAAATTAAGCATAATAACAAAGGAAACACCCCCACTAATAATAAGAGGGTATACTAAATTGTCAAACCGAATAAGTTTTAAAAGGGGTAAAGATTATTTACTAAAATCAGTAAAATATCCACACAAAATGTTTATGAATGTGAGAAGCAAAAATTGCAAACGCAAATTTCTATGTGTATTCTTCACTGATCAGAAGCGTTAGTGAGCATCTCAAATCACAATCTATGATTACGAACAAACCCGATTCTTGCGTTAAAAAAGAACATAAAAAAACAAAACTAAACAGCCCATGTATATCAGAATGTTTCCGACATAAGAGTCAACCCCAAATCCCCTTTCAATCAATATGAAATATACTGAACTGGCAAAATGAGAACAATGTCTTTTGTAAGGAAAGGACTGGGAGAAAACAATTCGAGCTCCATATCAGCTGACAACGACGTTCAACGCTAACGTCTTTTGAACCCTTTGAATAATTTTCAGAGGAGGGGCCACTGTAACCTTCTCCGGGTTAGTCGTTTTTACGATAGAAAGCAATTCGAGAAACCACACTTCTGAACGGAGTAAACTTTACATAAATGATTACTAATGCAAAAACTTTACAAATCAGATACCTTTCTCCAGGTTACTTACATACACGTCTGGGGTCATTACGAGCCGAGGAGGTCATGAACAATTAAAAGAAACTCGATACACTACTCTCGAAGTGAGTAGCCAAAAACTAAAGTAGTTCATAAATAACCATAGGAAAAAAATATAAATAATTTTTTCCTTTTACCTCTTCATTTTTGTAGATAAGCGCAAAAATGCAGGCTACACTTACCAAACAACAAAATATTTAGACCAACACTTCCCATTTAATGCCAAAAAGCTTTGGAACGACTTACAGTTTGAAATTAGATGCCTGGCCTTAGATTGTAATGCACAACATGCACGACGTCTTGTCATTTTAAAAGACAGATAAATAATTTTAATATTGACATAACAGGCTTAAGCCTATCAAAAAAATTACTAGCAATATTAAAAGTTGTTTTACACCTAAACCTGCGCTTCAAGTTATAATAATGAATGAATGAATTGTAACAACAACAGGGAGCAACCAACCAGATAAACCAGAGGGTTAAGACCCATGTTGTCCCCCAACAGGCGACTGCCCAAAAACGGGGTTAATGAAGAAATACAAATAACTAATAAATAAGTAAGTAAAACTTAATCAAATTAAGACAAAAACTCAAACTATTTAAAAAGTTGAAGACAAGGGTCGTTAAAAATATCAACATTATTATTGTTAGGTAAACCACTGTTAAACATTCTAACCAATTTAAAGGCCGGATCAATGGCGGAAATGTTTGTACGCCATCGAATCGTTTGCAAATGAATGTTAGTGTCCCTATGGTGCCTAGGAATACGAACTCCCATAATTTCAAGGATGCCCGGTACCCAGAGGCGTCCTTTAAAAATGCGTTTAGTAATATTAATAAAAAGTTTATAACTAATGTTATAAAATATTAAAAGTATAAATTAAATCGGCCAAACGGCTGAAATCGTTACATTTTCTACAGAAAAATTTTTAAAAAGAAGTAATTTTTACAGCTAAAAAATTGAAATATTGTTTGGTACCAGAATACCATATCCAAACAGCATATAAGATCTTGGGTAGCACAACAGTTTTAAGGAGTAAAATAAAGGTAGAAAGATTAGTAAAGAAAGCTGACAGTCTTTTCAAAATACCAATTCTACGACATGTTTCGGCAATTAAATATTCGACATGAGAATTAAATGAAAGACTCTCGTGAAAGAATATCCCCAAATCTAGGGCCCTATCTTGCCTGGCCAATTCTTTACCACCGATAAAGTATGAAAAGTAAAAATTTGATGTTTTACGAGAAAAAATAACAAAATAGGTTTTGGCCGAATTAATCTGCAAACCATTTGATCTTGACCAAGACTCAATATGTGAAAGTTCAGTTTGTAAATTCGCACAGTCACTCAACTCTGTAATCTCTGAGAATAACTTCAGATCATCTGCATAGACAAGAGCTCTGCTTCGTTCAAGAGATAATCTCACTTGCAAATCAGCAATAAAGATATTGAACAATACAGGTCCCAAAGGGGAACCCTGAGGGACTCCACTCCTAATACGGCCAATCCTCGAACTGTTGGTTGATATACTAATATAAAATGATAATAATAATAATATTAATAAAATAATAATTTAATTTTAATTTAATTTAATTTATTCAGATCAGAATGTACAAGCAAATACAACAACAACAACAACAACAATAATAATAATAATAATAATAATAATAATAATAATAAGCAGAAAACCGCTTTGTTGGGAACATCGTATTTACTACGACGATATTTGGATGATTCTTAGGCTCCTGGATGGAACTTGAATCATTCAGAATTTCTAGACACCATATGTAACTTTTATAGTGTTGACTGTGTATACTTTAATGTTTATGATAATAATAAAAATAGATCTAAAGATAATTTGCGGATGAATGTATTTTCATTTACAGTGAAACCTCTTTAGCACGAACTTCAGCGGCCCATCACAAGCAGTCCGTATTATTCCAGGTCCTTATTATCAGAAAATAGTTAAATGTGTGAAAAATATAAGTATGAAAACGGAAGTTTACAAAGGAATAAACATATCTTATTAGAAAATGATATTAGATTTGAAATACGGTAAATGTAAATTGAAAGTTTGAAAATTCATGCTTGACAAATTTGAAAATGTTTACAGCACACATGAATTTGCGTACGATTGTGATGGTAAAAGTCAGTGAATATAATTTTTTTTATTTTTTTTTATTTAACAATGAACTTCTCTTCTTCGAAGTGAGTGGTGGCTTTGGAGTATAAAAGATGGACAACAGGATTATCGACTAGTTTCGCCAAAAAAGCCACCCTGGAATCTATCGAGATTTACAAAGCCAAGAAGTCCAACCCCGACCAATTACTCAACTACCAGACTGAATTCGAAGTGTTCGCCATGCTCAATCCTCTGTCAGACCTCTGTAATCCTTTCTTTATATTTTACTTTTATACTTTGCTTTATATAATTTTTATTTTCATTTTGTACTTTGCTTTGCATAATTTTTTCTTTTTGTATTCTTCAGTTTTTTGTTTATACGGTACTGTTTGTAAATCCACTTGTCATTTTGACAACCGGATACGACCTCTTTTCGGTCCGCGTTTGCGACCCCACACATTTTTCTTTTCTCCTTAGTTTCTTTGTCCTATTGGTTTAGTTTATTCTTGGTTACTTTCTTGTCTTGCCCTACACGTCCATGCTCATTGGTTCATTTGTACCCAAATCTCTGTATATAAAGGTTTGCGAGCCTCTTGTTGTTTTATGGAAGACCGCTTGGGTTGGTTAGGCTTCTTGACTACCTCAGTGTATTTCCTTTGGAGTTTATTCTGGTTAGATGAGCTTTGTGAAAGCGCTGCTTTCGTCCCTTCCTAACGAATGTACACTTCACTGTTCGATTGTCGATTGATTGTCTTGTTGAGTATCCTTAAAGAAGCCGGGAATAAATGGCGAAACTAGTCGGTAATCCTGTTGTCCATCTTTTATACTGCAAAGCCACCACTCACTTTGTTTGTAAGTACAGTATTATGATCCTTTCTGATATTCTCTTCTTCCCTGAGATGTTCTTGGGCGAAATTGCTAATAATTTGATTGATGCGTTGGCATCATAGGTCGATGAATCCCTTCAATAACTAGTGATTCTCCCATCTTCCTCATCACTCCTCGTATTGAACTTTCTAGAGACGCGTGAAAATGATAGCATCATTAATGGCAGCATAATCTTTGAACGTAGCTTAAACGTAGATAGTAGCAAATCCTCACTTTGTTAAAGCAGTTTGCCAGTTTATCGTGTAATAAATTTCCTGTTTGAATATAAACTACCAGATTCGACAACTCATCAAGGTTAATCCCACACATCCGCGAGTAATAGTACGTTTTAACCAGGGTATAAGAGGCACAGCATACTGAATTTTTGGTCTCTATTAATCGTTTAAAGGAGTCCATATTATCCGACAGCAAGGGAAGAAACAGCGCTTTAAGCCAGGCCATAAATTAATTCGTATAAACCGAGGTTGTTTATTATTATTATTATTATTATTATTATTATCTTTATTTCCCTTATGTGGTAAATTCACTACATATAAATTAAACAACGTCCATACTAAAGAATTTGTGATTTAAAAAGTTCCATAATCTTAGGTAAGAAATGATTTGTCCAGATTCTTTTTCTTTATACATAATTGCGTTTTTAAATAATTGAATCTGGATAGGCAGGCAAAATATCTTTTATTATTCTGTTCTATGAACAATAGACAGCTTCTTGGGTATTTGAATAAATCCAGTTGACGTATTTCGTTGCATTTGTGTAAATTCCGGGTTGATTTGCCTTTGCACATCCATTACCCCAGGAAACGACTGCTATCATGTACCAACGTTCGTCCGTTTTGATAACCATCGATCCTCCGGAGTCCCCCTATAAAAAAACGGAAATTAATTAATAATTTATTTTAAAATGAAAATGAATATGATTCTGGACTTTCTGAATTACAAGGGTAAAACAAAAAGTCAGAGGCAAATGGAAATAGAAATGAAATTCGAGTACATAAGAGTACTGACTAGAAAAGTATTTTTATTTAAATAATTTTTTTTTTACTTTTAGGCACTTCTTTGATCGTTGCACTTGCTCCTCAAAACACACCATAAAATTCTTTCGCCTGTGACTTCGTATTGTACAGCTTCATCGTTGGCCAAGTTTTCACTTAAAGATAACATTACCCAACACGATTTTTACCTACGTGACCTTCAAGGGTTTTTCTGAAGTATTTTGTATCGTAAAAAACGAATTTCATAATTTAAACTTCCTAACTCATGACAATTCTTTGCTATTAGGAGAATGAGGCCCGAAAGTGTGAAACTTTTAAAGTTTTGAACCCAATTTTATCGTTGAAGACAAAGTGGGTCTTGCAGACATTCCTATTCTACTTTTTGATGGCATTTAAGAATCCGAAGTCAGAATTTCAAAACTTCAAAGTCTTGGGGGCAGCAGTTGTACGGAGGCAGAGTCTGTGAGTGTTATGGAAAAAATTTGGATTTTTGAAATTCTGACTTCGGATTCTTAAAGACCATCAAAAAAGTAGAATAGGAATGTTTGCAAGACCCACTCTCTATCCCTTTGTCTTCGTCGATAAAATTGGCTTCAAAACTTTAAAGTTCCACACTTTCAGGCCTCTATCTCTTAAATGGTTTGATCAATTGAAAAAACACCAAGAAGAAATCATTTCTCGAATTTTGTGCACAATCTGAATATATCATTAAAAATAGGGGTTCTTTTTGAACACTCTGTATAGTAAAATTAATGTTACATAATATAAACATTCCATTATATCTTTACATCTAGAGGTGACAGAAAAATAATGTGGGCATATTCGGAATCAGCCCATCATTTTATATCAAAAAAACCCACAGTTGTTTCGGAGGTATGGAAATTTTTTTTGTTGCGTAGTATAATATTTACAGAGCAAGGTCATGGCTATATATTGGATAATCCACGACTTATCATTTGAACTTTTGCAGCAAATATCATTATTCTGGTGAATACTTTCCCAATGATGTACTATAAAAAGGGAGGCGATCGCTTAGTTCAGACAGCAACACAAACAATTTTGAGGGGCTTATAAAACTAGACTAACTATCTTAACTAACATTTTCCGTCCGTGTTAAAGGATTAAAACTTTTTGTGCCCTTGATGGTTTTCACATGAAATTTTTTAGAACAAGTAATATTCAATCTAATGTACAGAAACTCTTCCGCATCATATAAACATATAACCTTACATACATACAAGTAGTATCAGTAAGTTTATTCTGCTTTGATATCTCCAATCAGGCTTGGAAGTCCAGATGTCACACTACTGTTTATAAAAATCGCAACACCCTGATGGAATAGCCCAATCTGCATTAAATTTGGAGCATTTCCATATCATGGGTCAGAAAAGAAACCATTAGATCTTCAGGTCAATACAATGCATTTTATTGTCACATTAGTATCGGGTGAAACCACCGTGGGATGCAATTACAGCCTCTAAACGTCGTGGCATTGAGTCAAACAAGCTCTGAATAAGGGCCTGGGGAATGTCCTGCCATGCTCTGTCTACACGGGTATACAGTTCATCCACAGTTGCTGCTGCAGGAGTCTGACGAGCCAATCGATGAGCAACCCTGTCCCACACATGTTCGATTGGGGACATGTCTGGTGAACGAGCAGGCCAGGGGAACAAGGGCGTCTGATGTGCTTGGAAAAAGGCGAGGACATTTCTGGCCACATGCGGTCGGGCATTGTCCTGTTGGAATACAGCGCCTGGAAGGTTCTGCAGGAAGGGGATGACCTCGGGTTGCACAACTTCCCTGATGTACCGGTCAATGTTCAGATTGCCATGGATTCTGATCAGACGGGAACGGCCATGGTAACTGATTGCACCCCACACCATCACCCCTGGCGTTTGTCCTGAATGACGCTGCAGGATGCATTCTGGAAGGTCGCGCTCGCCACGATGTCTTCTGACTCGTTTCCTGCCGTCATGGTGCCGTTGTGTGACTCATCCGAAAACACAACTTGTTGCCATTCAGCTTGCCACTGTTGGTGTTGATGGGCCCATTGCAACCTGAGGCGCCGGTGGTTTTGAGTCAAAGGAATCCGCAACAATGGTACTCGTGCCATCAATCCTCTGGAAATCAAACGGCGTCGTAGAGTGCTAGCAGACATTGTCCTGCCTACTGTAGCACCCCACTGTTGTGCTAACACTGTGGAAGTGGCTGTACGATCTGCTACACACATGCGATAGAGGTGTCTGTCATCTCGCGGTGTCGTCGTGCTGGGTCTTCCTGAGACTGGTCTTCGGTGTGCCCTGTTCTCTTCGCTCCACTGCCTCCATGCACGCATAATTGTCGTTACATTACGTCCTACACGAGCAGCAATGTCACGATACGACCATCCCGCTTCACGCAGACCAATTATGCGTCCTCTTTCAAAGTCTGTCAGCTGTTGATATGGTACCCTTCGTCGTCGTCGAGGCATGGTGTTCTTTCAAGCAATTACTCTGAAAATCTAATCATTTATACTCTGACCCATTGTATGCAAATATTGCAAATTGCATATGGATTAGACCATTCCATCAGGGTGTTGCGATTTTTATAAACAGTAGTGTATAATAATATAGAGACGAGGATATTCTAATGAACCATAAGTAAGATTTGCTGTCTATTAATAAAATAAAAAATAAACATAAAAAATTAGAAAGTTCAGCAAATGTGTGTGTATATATTATAGGGGGCCTGGATCAATTCGCAGACGACTACAGTAACATTCACCCTCGTAGCCGCCTTCAGCCTATGCGGGGATGATTCGAATAAAACTTAATCGCTAAATAAGGGAGAGACATAAAAAGACGTGAATTCGGTACCCTTTATTCTTCGGAAACTCATAAATACAATTGACACAAACTACATAGATTATTTTTGTCTAATAGGGCACAATGCAAAAATAAAAAAGGGGTTTCAATGTTTTAGTTTCAATGTTTTTATCCTCAACACGGGTTTCTTTTCTCAATCTCGAGTTCAATTAAACCACACAGTTTCTCTAATTCGTTTTTAACAATCACAAAATCAGGATATAATTTGCTCAACTTCTAACTACGGGAGAACAACAATAAATCTGAATGAGTGAGCTATAACACCCTACGTGTTGGTTGATCACTGTTCTGGCGTAAACTGGACGGGAAATCTATCAATTCAAAGTCCCTGGCGGCCAATACTCAATAATACATCTCTGATAAATACTCCCAGATAAAAATTAAGTTAAAGTCTCCATTAGGCAAAAACGAAAGAACCAAACAATTTCAACTGACGGGTAAATTAACTTAGCGGGTAAGTAAATTCTTAATAACAGGTTTAATTTGATTAGTTATAGGTTTCTACTTTTGTCAATAATATTTTCTTCAATCACTTTTGATCAGGTAATCTCCTAACAGGGGTATCAGTAAATATTGTCACGGGTCACAGGTAAGTATATCTCATAATTACTTTAACTTTGATCTTGTACATACGTTCTCTTTGTTAAAAATTATTTCTATGTTTACTTAACCTTTCCTAATCAAATCAAAGGTTAAATCGATAATCCCAGTTTTTTTTTATTTCTCTCAATGATCATGCTGGAAATTCTTTCCTCACGACTGGTTAAATAATGAGGCTTTATTCCTTGTTGGCAACGGCCAAATCGTAGAAAAGAAAGTAAACAAAAGTTTTTACCTTACCTTCACATCTTCACTAGCCCTGGAGGCGCTAACTTCGAGAAACTGAAGTACTCAACATGTATCTATTATGCGTGGGAAAATAAAGAAAATGGGCAACAGCAGGTACCTTTAAACGATTGGCAGGGATTCTATCGTAATACGGCCAAAAATTGATCAGAACGTCTGCTGATTACTATTTTTGTTATAAGTAGTTCAATTTCGTGTCAGGTTCTATCCGGAAAGGCTCGCTTTTCCTTCCTTAAAGAGTAGCCGATGAAGACAAAGGGTTCGGACTAATGATGGAGTCCTTTCTTTTTGTCTTTAGTCGTTAAGAATTACGAAATCATATTTCGACTGTATTCTTCAAAAAAAATGTCAAGAGCAAGAATATTCTCTTTTACAAAAGAGTCTTCGTATCAACCTTGCTTCTAAAACTAAAGCAAAAATATATAGTGATTTAGTCAACAGTGACGGTGTTCGTTTCACTAAGTTGGGCAAAACGAAGAAATGGCCATTGACTCTAATCACTATAAAATTTCGTTTGACTAAATCAAGGACAACTTAATCAAGCGAAAGCAGCCAATCAGAATGCGTTACAGAATATGTCATCACTGAGATTATGGCGACGAGACGTGATTTCTGTTACATTGGATTTAAATAAAGATAGAAATCTCATCCTTTTTATAGAGGCGAGTAAAGAAAATTTTTAACTTTAACTTTTCTTGCGCATGCGCTGCAAGAATTTGCGTGAAGTGTTTGTGATCACGATTGAGGATTTTAGATCACGTTTTCGTGCATAACTGAGATTGTCCTTGATTTTAATCAACCGAAACTTACAAGGGAACCCCACATAGCCCTTTTTTGCGCGCAAGCACACCATGGAAGCGATAGCGTTGCACGGCAATGAAGTGCTCAGGAAGTGCATAGAGTTCAACAAACCAGGCGAAAAGTGGGGAAGCGAACTTGTTAGCGGCGATCGCCAAAGAATTGCAGTTAGAGCACTATTATTAAGCATAAAACCTTAATTTTGCTGTACAATTATTCGTCTCGATATAATTTATAAGATGAAATAGGCATGCACGAATACTATTTTATTTAAAATTATAAAGCACCGCGATACATACCCCCTCACCAATGCATTGTATTACACGACATGAAGCCAGCCCCGTGATTGATTACCGAATTGCTTATTAAAAAGAAATAATAAATTAAGGAAATGGTTATTATTACTATAGACATTTTTGTACTGGAAGGCAATTACCCAATAAAAATAATCTATTTTTAAAAACTAAAGTTTGTTTAGAAACTTGAGAAGCCTTTCAATTGCCGTCTGCTGCTGTCTATTTCATCTAAAATGGATTCGTGCTTATTGCTGCGAGAAGTGGAAGAAGAAGTTCCGTTAAGCACATTAATTCTTTGCTTTAACAATGGAGTCCTTGTATGATTATGTGTGCTCAAATTTTTTCGTGTTCGTGGTTTATTTTGAAAGAAACAAAATTTCGCACTCTCTTATTTTGCAAGCATCTATTGTAGCTTCAATTGAGTAGCGCATTTCAATTTGGTGGAAATCTGTGACATACATGTTCGAGGGATTCCCTTGTTAGTCAACCGCTTGACTAAATCACTATGTGTTCGCCCCGCTTTAGGCATTGTTCGCAACAATCGTTTTCCGACGTTAAGACTGGTTACATTTATCAAATCACACGCTATGAATGATTAATTTGTTTTCCATATTAAACATTGTCGAAAAATTAATTAAGTTTATTTCCTTTCAATTCATTTTTACTCTATTTTAGTGACAACATCCGCCAAAAATCGGGGTGGAAAAATTGGATCGTTACAACATCCCTTCCTTGAGAAATAAAACTTTTGTAACATATGAATCGGTTCAGGTTGCATCAGTCAGTTGTCTTTCTTGTTTCTTTACACAAGGCTGCACCAATTTTATCTCTTTAAAAGACACTACGATCGTTTCTCTTCGCTGACTATATTTATTAGGTGTCAATTCCGTGACATTCCTTGATTTTATGGACTTGATCAGATACGAGACCTAAAATTATGGCTCTAACTTGACTAGTGATGGTAATTTCCCTGGAACGGTCTTTTTCCGCAACCACAAGAAATTTCCAACTGTAAACTGTTCATTTCTGGGGTCTGGTTGCGTCGCTTTGTGTTTGACTTTTCTCGCTTTCAGGTCACGTACCTTTTGTACCACATGGTTATTTGGGATTTTTAAGTCTTGTCCTTCTTCGCTTTCCCACACTTCCGAGGGAGATATCCGCGAGACGTGGTTGGGAAGACAGTGGAGCGCATCGACGCACTCTTTTAACACAGTGTCCCACAACCTGCCATCGGAGTTAATTAGACCCCACTGAAGCTTTTCTAATACGGCTCTTACATATCGTTCTGCTGGGTTTGTCTTGGGATTGTAGAAAATCGAATGATATTCTTGTATGTTGTTATGGCTAAGGAACCTCTGGTAACATTATCCTTGAAAGTATGATGCGTTGTCTGAAAAGATTGCGGCTGGTTTTCCCAGACTAACCCTCGCCTCTACCCATCCGCTAAACGTGTTCACCATAACATAACCATTGTCGTCGTGTGATGCATCAATGGTCCCAAAACGTCTAGGGCCCATAGTTCCAATGGTCAGGATGGTTGGTGGACGTATTCCAGATATACTCTGCTGCAGGTGTTTGGCTTACACCGTTGGCATGTTGAACAGGCTCTCACATACAAATATAAACTACATGATCAAACGAGTTGGGACACCTGTTGCTCTACCGTAAAGCCGCAAAAAGCTTCAATCAGTAGTGTGTAGGACCACCCCGAGCTGCTATCACTGCCTCCACACTGTTCCAATTTGTCCCAAAGATGTTCGATGGGGTTGAGATCAGGACTCTGGGCGGGCCAATCCAGTTCTTCAACCCACATGTGTTCAAACCAGTCGGATAAGAATCTTGCTTTGTGGCAAGGCGCATTGTCATGCTGGAAGAGGAACGGCCCGTCACCGAAGTGTTCCCACAGCGCTGGAAGTGCCACGTTATCCGAAATGGTCTTGTAGCCATCAGCATTGAGGTTTCCGTCCACCTTGATGAGTGGGCCCAGTCCAGTCCAGGAGAAACACCCCAGGTGTTCTCAGGGGTGTCCCAACTCCTTTTAATGATGTAGTGTATGTTGTTTTTCTTTTTTGGCCAGTAGTATAGCTTACTTTTGAGGATGAACAATGACTTTGCTCCCGGGTGTATCAGTTCAATTTACTCATGCCACCTTCGTAATAGATGTTCCTGATCGCGCTGTGGGGCAGCTATTCGATGCAATTCACCTTTTGTCGCTTCAGGACTCCAACGTCCACGATCCGTATACTTTCGACGGTTTTTTACTTAATTCATGGAGTTTGCGTCGGCACCATGGGTCTCGCCTTTGACCGTCCCTCCAAGATTCTGGACGACCTTCCAAAGTTCAACATATTGTTCGAGACAGTGCATCGGGGATGTGGTAAAGACAGTGCATCGGGGATGTACAACCTTATAGTCTAAAGCCTGGAGTCTCAAATTCTAACAGGCGACCCTCCTGTGGTGGTCTGAAGTTGTGTATCCACTTCAATGACTGTGCGTCGCAGTAGATGTGGAACTTTTCAAGGTTCGTAGGTCTCTTCCTTCATTTCTTCTACAGTCGTCATTTATTAGAGGGAATGTAATTGGTTTTTGAATACCGATCCCCAAATAGTAGGAATGTGGAACTTTACATATAAATTTATTTTCTCCAATAGCTATCAGCACAAGAACTTATATTTCTTTTTCTGAGATGGAAAATGTTTTTCATAATCTGCATTTAATGGGTTTTGATGGCGAAACTGATTTTGAGGAACTCCCACCAGAGAAAGTAGATGCTATTTCCTAGACAGACGACATTAACGAAAATGTTTTTGAAGATACAGTACCACAAGCATGTTTTTGTGTGTGTAGAACCAAATGGAAAGACAACAACTGTAGAAGGTAATTATCTAATCATGAAGGGACAGAAGGTTTCTATGGCGTGTAAGACCGCTAAATATTTCCACTCGATGGTGTGATAGCGGGCTTTGGCATTGGTGATAGATCTTCTGGTGTAAGCAATGACCCGGCGTATTCCTTCATGAACTTTCGTGTGCATGCTGCCGACTGCCCACTTTAACGCATTAGTTTGAAGTTCGAAGGGTAGGCTAAAATAGGTTGGGCAAGGATAGGTGGGAAGTTAAGAGCCGTTTGATCTCGAGAAAAGCCTGTTTGCAATCCCCAGTCCATTCCCAATTGATTCCTTTATGTGTAAGGCATCTCAGAGTTCATTTGATGTCAC
Organism: Rhysida immarginata; assembly: GCA_023313115.1. NCBI lineage: Eukaryota > Metazoa > Arthropoda > Chilopoda > Scolopendromorpha > Scolopendridae > Rhysida > Rhysida immarginata. The sequence continues at coordinate 366,918 of JAHWFO010040937.1, forward strand.
TTAACAGTGGTATGAAGGAGTGGTAATATTGAATTATTCCAATGTACCGGCGGACCTGCTCGACATTTGATGGTCTTGGTTAATTTAGTATGGGATAAATGTTTTTCTCACAGGGTTGTAAGCCCTCCTTGTCGACTAGATACCCCAGGAATTCTACTGGATGGTGGAAGAGCGATGGTTTTTTTAAACTTCACCTTCAAGTTGTACTTGATTAGCTGGTGAAATACATAGTGAAGGGTTCCATTATATCGTCGACATAATGGAAGGTTTCGGTTTCCATCAGGGATTGGAATGCTTGGGCAGCATACTTGATACCGAAGGGCATCACTCGGTAGCAAAAGGTTCCCATCCCCAGGACCATGAATGCCGTCTTTGCTCGAGAATCAGGAGTCAATCCCACTTTCCAATAAGCTCAGTGTAGGTTGAAAAGACCTTCGTCTTGCTTAATTTCTGTAAGATGATATCAGTGGGCAAGGGGAAATAGCTCATTGGATTTGTAATTCGGCTCAATCTCCTTGCATCCAACATGAGATTGGGTTCCTTGGTCTTATCCTTGTGGACGAGGAAATAGGGGAGCGACCATGGTGACTCACATCATTGTATCGCTCCTTGATGTACCATATCCCTTAATATTTCCTGGATTAATTGGAGCTTTACTGGTAAGTAATAATAGGACCGGATCCATACGAGTTGTTCTTTCCCTGTATTGATGAGATGTTGATACCCTGGGAATTTTTTGTTTATCAAGGGCACCTTGCATTCCATTTCGGTCAACAACTATGACAACAGGTGATACCATGGTGTCTCTGATGGGCTGCACATGCTTTAAATTCAAGATGGACCCCACTGACGTAATAAATCGAGTCCGATGATGGAATCACAAGATAGACCAGGCATTACCCACCACTGCCAAGAGGTTGGCTTATATTTCACTTCATTAAAAGCATCAATATGTAGGAAAAGGTAAGAATTTTGTTTTCCTAACTGGTCATCGGCCATTGTCACGATTTTAGGTACCATGTGGAACGTCAACTACCCATCCATGAGTTTCGCTGTATTTTCACTTATTAGGGAAATGCTGGCGCCAGTATTGACTAAAGCTCTGAAATTTTGACCCTGAGCATCCAGATCTATAAACCATATTCCTGTCGGGGGCGTTGGGATCAGTTGTTCCTTGATTTCTTTTGAATCGTCATTTTCATCCTTAAGAGTCATCACGGTATGCTTCCTCTTCAGTACTGTAATCATATTGTCCTTGATTTCTTTATTTGCCTACCAGTTGTCTTTACTTGTTTATTGCAAGTAATCTTAAGTGGCCGACTCCGATATAAGAATCTGGTGTTATACGTTGTTCCATGAGAATTCGTTCTCTTATTACGTTCTATGCTTGGTCCTCAGTCGTTTGGATCTGAGCTTATAGTTGCGACCATGGCGCTACAGGGCATTTCCAAAGTTGATTTTCGTGCTAAAGGCGGTGATCTTGTTGTTTCGTGGAACACAATTTTCCCCTTCCCGGGCGATAACTTCGAGTTCCTCTCGATTGAGGAACTGAGAGCGTCTAATCTTCCTTTTTAAGTCGTAGTGTATATTACCATAGATTAAGTCCAGCAGTTCGTCCTCTCCAAAAGGGTATGTCAGTTGAATGTTCATTCTGTGAGCTTTGAAAACATACTGACTCGTGGTCTCGGTTGATTGCAGTTTCCAATTAAATATTCAGCGTTTTTCACCGATATCCCCAGGTGTCTTTTGGAAGTGTCGTTTTAGCCATAATTTAATTTCGTTCCAGTTCGTTCCCATGGACCTGTATAGTCGGGCATCAACAGAGGTATTACTCAGGGCAGCGTTTCTTTGCCGACTCCCACTAGCAATGCTCTTACTTCCAAATCCATCAGATATCGATGTAGGTTTTCAGTAGGGCATATTGTCTCATGTTCAAATCCTCTTTCAATTGTATGGGTGATTTTTCTCGAGGCTGGTTCGATCGAGCCCAGACCTGAGTTAATCGCTGCAGTGTTTGATTCAATCCATCTATTAACGCATAACTCATCCCCAAGTAATACTTGACTATCAGCCCATCAAGAAAGGGCCCCACATTAAATGTCCGCCAAACTCGTATTTCCGGGGATTCGTAGTGGCTAATGGTGATACGTTCGATTTCTGCTTTGAGTCTCAGGCATCATTGTGCCGAATCTCCTCCTATGTCCAACTGTAGGCGGTTACACACAAGTAAAACAGGTTTTTCATTCAGCAGTGGTACAGGAGTTCGCTGTTGAACCAAACAAGCAATAACCTTGTCAGTCATGTCGATCGCGGGTAAGTTTTCCATAATGAGGAACGTAATCAAAAACTTCAAAATGAACATCTTAATCTTTCTTAATTGGCATAGGAGCTCTGCCCTCTTTCATCTTTCATCACAGTCAAATAGCGAGTATATCAACCAATTCAAAAAAAATTCTCTAGGGGGGCCTGTGTCAATTCGCAGATGAGTACAGTAACATCCACCCTCGTAGCTGTCTTGAGCCTACATGGGGAGGATGTGCATAAAACTTAATCGCTAAATAAGGGAGAGACAGACCAATACATGAATTGGGTCTCCTTTATTCTTCAGAAACTTATTAATACATTTCACACAAACAAATGTATTTTTGTCTAATAGCGAACACTGCAAAAATAAAAAAAAGAGTTTGAATATTTAAGTTTCAATGTTGTTATCCTCAGCATGGGTTTCTTTTCTCAATCTCGAGTTCAATTAAACCACAGAGTTTCTCTAATTCGTTTTTAACAATCACAAAATCAAGAAATACTTTGCTCAACTTCTAACTTACAGGAGAGGAACAACAAAATCTCATTGGGTGAGTCATAACACCCTATGTGTTGGTCGTCAGAGATATATGAAGCGTGGGGATTTGTTGATGACGGAAATAATAGATTTGTGGTATTTAGAGGTGGGGTCGAGTGGGAGGGTGACAAAATTGTTGGTGGTGATGAAATTGTTAATATTATCAATGTACGCAGAACGGTAAATGATAACCGACATGTTACCTTCATCAGCCTTGACGACAAGGGCTCCAGAATCTTGTAACTTCGACTTCATGGTGGCAGAGGCAGCAGCATCAGTGAGTAGTTCACGGGGTGATCTAGACGCAGAGGCTTCTTTGAAAGACATGTTTATCAAATGTCCGGCGATGGCTCGCGCTGGAGTATGGTCAGTCTGGGGTAGTACGTTGATGGCGTGCTCGACATCTGAGATGACATCGTGTAAGTCGGATCGTGTTGGCTTCCTATAGACAACGTGCTTCAGGCCTTTGTCGAGGAGTCGCTGTTCGTTGTCGGACAGCTGGATTGAAATTAGGCTAACAACATTGGCGTGAAACACAAAATCACCTTCAGGAGGATGTGGGCGTGTTGGAGGCGGGCGTCGGAGGTCGTCTAGCTTCTTGCACAGGGTTAAGAACTTATGTTTCTTGAAGGATTGTAGCCTAACTTCATCATCCTCGAAGAGAGGCATCAGAACATCAGGCGGTACGATGGATGAAATGTGGAGGTGCAGGCGAAGTACCTTTTCGTTAAGACGATGCTTCTTATAAACTAAAGTGGGGGTAGCATGGCTTACCCAAGTCCATCCTTTTTGAACTCATTGGCCCCCTTGCTTTATATCCTATTGGTTCTTATATTTATTTACGCTCATTGCTTAACTTGTACCACTGTTCTGTATATATAAAGGCTTGCATGCCTCTTGCTGTATATGACTCAAGACTCTCATGGAACCAGCATATGTCCTATGCTCGAAGAGGGCTTAGTACAGTATCATAGCTCTCATGAGTCACAACAGCGCCCTCAGTATTGACAACAAACTACTTCTGTACCAATCGATTATCCGGACCTTACTCCTCTATGGCATGCCTGCATGGGCGACTATCTGTAAAACCAGATGGAGTGAACTACAGTCATTCCAGAATGTTACCCTGAGGACCATTGCCCAGCTGGACAGAAGGACGGTGAAAAACCAATACATCCACTTGGATTTAAACATGGCCCCTATCGGAAAGTTTATACAGGATCTCCTTTTGATTATGATACAGAAGATGAAGACTCACGACAATAAGCTTGTGAAAGGGATACTGAAGAACTCAATGAATATGAACTGGCATACGAAGTATCGTAAACCGAGGCACTTTCTTGACATCAATTTTGAAGATATTAGCAACGTCTCTGTCCCAGACTACTGGAATATGTGATAATCTTCTTTCTCCTTGTAATTTTTATTTCGTTTGATTTTTGTTTTTGACAATCGTCAATCTTATTTTCTTTTTTGTATAATATGGAAGACCGCTTGGGTTGGTTAGGCTTCTTGACTACCTCAGTGTATTTCATTTGGAGTTTATTCTGGTCAGATGAGCTTTGTGAAAGCGCTGCTTTCGTTCCATCCTAACAAATGTACACTTCACTGTTCGACTGTCGATTGTCTTGCTGTATATCCTTGACAAAGCCGGGAATAAATGGCAAAACTAGTTGGAACTCCTGATGTCCCTCTGTTATACTGTAGGTCCATCACCTGTTTAGTATTGAAATGAGTGAAAAGACGACAGAGGAAGCATCCCTTTAGCTCCCCGCAGTATTGAGCAAATATTGAACATATAAATAAAATAATCAGCGACTGCTGGAAGACACAAAGTAATGAATGGCCAAGTTTTGCTTCAAGATATGGAGAGACAGTGGGAATTGCAACAACATCAAGTGTACATCTAAAGTAAGATTACGTGACTAAGAAATTATTTAGACCAGCAATGGCATATTTAGAGAGATCCATCCTTTGTCAGCCTTTAAAAATTTTTTTTCGATTTTTGATTAAGAGTTTTTACTCTATTAATTCTAAGCATTTTCTTTGGTTTATTTTTAAGATATTTAAAAATTTAATCAGAAAAACAAAGAGCCTCGCCTGGGTTATCACCTTACTTATTTGGTAGCGCAGAGAATCCAAAAATTTCATAAAAATACATTTTGACTATATTCTGTGTGAATGTGAATATTTGGAAACTGAGATGCTGATAATGCGATGATTGAACGTTCGTTTCCAAGAATTATTAATAATGAGCATAAAATGATGATGCAGTGACAGGACATAAATTAGGCAGCGTCCATTGAGGAGGCAAACTAAATAGCACTTATTCCACCTTGAAAAAATAAATAAAGCACAATAAAGGATATTCAAACAATAATTTCAGTGCATGAAAATGGTTATCAAAAATCTAAAGGTATATGAAAAACGTCTACACCACAAATAATTGAGCTACATCCTTTGACATGAATACTTATTCAAATGAACATTGCAAAGGAGCAATACAGGAACATGCATTCTATAAACAAGCTCTACCATAAAAACCTTATGCTATACTAGAACTATCAAGTTACAATCTGATATAAATATTCCTAAGTTGTGGATAACACACGGCCAAGTCGACACAAGAATTAAGAAATCATAATATTCATTAACCGTAAACAAATAACGTGATAAACACTCAACTATATATTCCTTAGCACAACGATACATGCTACTAAAATTAAATGCGCAAAGTCCGTTTAGTCCAACACGAATGACTTCGAATAAAGTTACGCACTAATTAAAAGGCCGAGAGTCAATGACCGTGGCAACCATTACTAAATATTCAAGCACAGCAAAACACATACTTATAATGATAAAGTCACTGTCCGGGGGTAGTCCTTAACCAAATACATTCACACAACAGGAATGGTTACAGCATGCGAAGTTTTCAATGCACTACACAATTAAGTAAATAAAAGTAATGCTCATTAATAAACTCATACAGGTTAATTTTAACTATCCGCACAATCCGCGCGATAACTTATTCCGCAAACTGAATTGTTGCGATTCCTGTAACCGGCCGGAGGGGAAACCACCTGCCCCCTGTAACCAAATAGGTTGGGGTATATATCAGTTATTTGTCCCCGGAGGGGAACGTCATAGACAGAACGCTGAAGGCGTTCGAGTAACGGAAAACAGTGACCCGCGAGGCCCGCAGGGCCGAGAGTGAGACTTGCGCTTGCGATTTGACCCGCGATTTGTGCGGATAGTTAAAATTAACCGTCAGGCACACACTTTTAAAGGTAACCCCTTCCACTTTTACACTTGGAGGGAAAATTACGACGACGTAAGGAATCTAGACACGGATGGCTGGATCAACATGAATCCAAGCTCCTGTTGCACATACGCCGTCAAGATAGCTGGCCACACTCCTCTAATCAGCATATCAGAACGTAGCTCCCGCCGATATAAGTCATCGAAACAAGCATTAATTAGGCTGGCATTTCTGCCTACGTGAAAAAACTACTCACTAAGTTCGTGGAAAAAAACCTCTATCGACCGGGCGATGAATGGGGGTGTCTCCGGAACGCTAGAGCACGAAACACGGCTGGGCTCGCTGCTTGGCTACCATACCGACGAAACCTCTGCCTTGAACGCTCACCTGCACGGCTCGTTCATCGCCTTCCTCGCATCCAAGAAAACCGTCAGGCTTTCCTCCGCTTCGTCGGGTGGATTCCGACTGTCCGTGGTGCTATAGATGGCACAAAGTTCTTTTCTCACCGTTTCGCCATACATCCCATTCAGCTCCGTAAAAAGCTCCTTCTCCCTCCATCGCTTGACCGTTTTTTTTCATTCTTCACGATGTTTCTTTTCAAAATCCGTCGCCGTTCTCCATCGGCTCTCCCATTGGTTGAGGCGTGATGACGGGTTTGACGGCAATGCTGACGTTGCTCTGCCCTCCTCTTCGAGCTATAGAAGACCTGAGAGTGAAAGCGAACACCAGTGTCAACGGAATTCGTGTTGGTATTCGAATTCCGTGACAGGAAACATCTGAACAAGGGGAGTTGTGAAAAAGGCAAGAGGTTATAAGTGTTTCTACGTTAAGGGCATTAAAAACTTGGGTCTAAAATATCCAGTGATGTTCCCCGGTGGTGAAGATGAATATCCCTTTTATCTGAAGCAAGCCAACAAGAGGTTAAATAAAGTCCCGGCTGATATGCTAGAATTCCTGTTTTTCGGATTTTTCTTAGAATGGATAGTCCCTTCGCTCTGTCTTGTATTGATTGAATTATTATTTAACCAATTTGGATTTATAATTTAACTTCTTGAGATTGTTCTGTTTATCTACAAGTGTAATTATCCTGGGAAATGACGGGTCCTCTGCTAGTATCTCTCTATATATAAAAAACAGTAAACAAGATGGCGGGGGAGAAATTGGACGCAGCGAGTGCTTCTTCAAACGAAGACTGTGTGAATTATCGTAACTGGACTGAAATAATCGATGATCTCAAAAATATGATTAATGAATGGATAGGGAATGGAAGAGGACAAAAAATGTGAGTAGTAAGGAGGCTATTCTGAGTAAAATCGATGAATTATCAAATGTAGCGCTTATAATGGAACAATCTAGAAAATCTCATGTGATTCAAGATTTTGCCGCCATCTGTGGACAAAAAGACGAACAATTGGAGATTTTTCCGGAAATGCAAGATAACTTAGTGAAGCGATTTTCAACTTACCATAGTGAAGTGCTCCTACAGTTAAATCGACTAAATCAATCAGTGGATAATCTGGCAGTTGGAAATTCGACAAGTTCAGTTGCAGGTCAGACAACGTACATTAATGAGAAAAACGGCTTCATTACCGCAATTATTGATGGAGTCTTGGATCAAACACGTTAAATTTTTAAGGAAATAATAGAATCAATGATAAAAAAATTATGTGATTTAATTAGAACTACGAACAAAACACTGAACAACTTAATTACGACTTTGGTTGTCACAGATGATCATGGATCCACGACCAAGTATCTCAGTAGTCCCTCGCAGTTCAATGGTGATATTAGTGCAGCGAATAATGTCAGCAACAAAAGAAATCAGGCAATTGGCATACAACAAAATATACAGGAAAAATTAAATCAGATGGAGCAGATTGTTAAACTAAATGGTAATGGATATAACACTGTAATGAAGAAAAAATGTACTACGCTTATAGCTAATGATAGACACCTACTCAGTATACCTGAAAAACAAAACTATGGATTTTATCATGGTGAGCTAAGTGAAAGAGAGCTGGTGGATATTGCCACGGATAAATAATGACAACGAAATTGAACAGGTTGAATACATCCTACGTAAAAATCGTAAAAACGACAAGTACGGTCTTAATGTAAGAAAAACGGTGGGTGGCTCTCGGAGTTCTGATTTGAGCAACCACAACTTAACTTTTCATAATTCTAATAAAATAAATCAACAAATTGACGCACTGAACAATTATGTACAGCCGGGAAAAAAGAATCATCAAAGAAATGACGATCGCATTTGGGGAACCGGGGCTAATATGCTGCCGGTTAAAAATGTAACTGAAATAATCAGCCCCCTTCGATACTGTGTGGGGGGCTTAGCCGATCAGGTTTCCGGGGAGCAACTGGCGTTATACCTTAAAGAGATGAAGATTAAAGTCGTATTCTGCGATAGATGGAAAACGAAAAATGATACTTTCTTCATTAATTTACTTGGAGGTTAGAACCGAGTACCGATTTGAAGTCGAGAAACCGGATTTGTGGCCTGAATCTGCTTTTATCCGACCATACAAGGGTAGGGCCCCACAAAAATGGTGTCAGAGACCAGTCAGAGAAATTGAATTTGTTGAAATGTGACTAAATACTAACAAACGAAAGGAACACGACCACGCAGGACTGCAATTTACCTATTTGAATGCGAGATCAATGTGTAATAAAACGGACGACATAGAAGTCATCTGTCACTCTAAAAAATACGGACGTGTTAATTATTTCTGAAACAGGGTTAGACGCCTTAATCGACGATGGTGCGATTCAGATACCAGGTTACCATATTCACAGAGCGGATAAGAAATCGAAAAGGGGTGGAGTAGCAATATATGTCAGAAATAATCTAATCTCATTTACGGAAACAGTGATTGCTGAAAACGGCCGAAGCTTTATGTATTTCTCTACGGACGCAAGCAGATAAAACGTATTTGTTTATCATCGGCGTTTATCGTCAAAATTACGTACCATGGGACGAATGTTTAGTAATTATGAACGACATTGTACCAACTGATAGTAACATGGTCATTACTGGGTACTTTAACGTTAATTTCTCCCATTATCGCAAAATGCCAAGGAGCTAATCGACTTATTCAAACCAAGGAACCTTATGCCGACTAGGAAAGGAAAGAGATCCGAGACATTATTTGATCAAGTCTTTATTGGTAATAAGTTAGTAATTTATGACACGATATATACTGAAGAATGCAAATTGGATCACAGGATGATCCAATTTTCTATTACCATTTCGGGTACCGTTGAGAAATTGAACGGTTCCCATAGGAAAAAATTAAATATGGCTTCTGTAAACTGGACAAGCATTAGTGACAGGTTTCAAGCCTCGATAAATAATGTAACGCCTAACATGTCCCCAGACGATATTATCCGTCAGATTACGGAGGATTGGACGAGAATACTATTGGAAAACTGTGCAAAATATACAGTAAAAAAGCAAAAAACAAAAATGTGGTGGTCCCCGAGCTTGACAAATCTACCGAAAGAACATTCTATCGCATATAAGAGATTTGTCACAGAAGAAAACCCGCTTCTCAAGGAGAATTTGGAACAGATTAATAAGAGATATAATCGACACATTCGGCACGTATATGCGTAACATGTTTGCTTTGAACAGCGTAAACACTAATTGGTGGAAACTTTATAAAGACTTTAAAAAAAAGCGATCCCAAAGATTTTTCCCGTGACAGATGAGTTTGTATTGACTTTCTCAGGTATGTAGAAGGTCCAATTGTAAACCTCCCAAAACGTTCCACTAGTACGAGAACGTTATAGACATAGACGAGAAAAATGTTATGGACATGATTGCAAATACGAATGCAAATACGAATACAAAGAGTGCTTATCCAGATGAAATGTTTTCAGATATTTTGATAAAAGCTGTTGCAAAGATTTATTGCAGATTTGTTATTGTTTTATGCCGTGCAATAGTTTCGTACAAGAAACATCCTGACGTATGAAAAGTAGGCGTGATTACTCCTATACACAAGAAATGTAAAAAAATTTAACTTTCGTACTTTAGGCCAATACGAAGCTTCCGACAACGTCTAAGGTTGTCAATAAATTTATTTTTCAGCCAATCCTAAAGAGCATTCAAGAGGCCTGTCCTAAAAATGTTTTCGGTATTAGTCAAAATAAGTCGCTAAAGGACATGAACATGTTATTACACGGTATGATTATACGGGACATTATCTCAGGTTATGTTGTCTCGGTTATGGCAATCGATTTGTCCAAAGTTTTCAATTCAATATTAAGGTATGTCTTATTATTTAAATTGACTGATCTTGGCATTGACGAATTTATCTTCGATCTGTTGTATGACTATTTTGATAATAGACGAGTCACAATGGCGGTGCATCCGGACTGTTACTATAAGTCTAGTCGAGGCGTTATTCAGGGCAGTGGTATTTCCGCCCAGCTTTATGCTGCTTATGTGTTTGACATGCATAATCTACGTCTGAATGGTGAGTTATATACTCATGTCGACGACAGCATAATATACTAAAAGAGAAGTAAAGGAAAGGAGGATAGAATTATGAAGCTTATGGATAAAGATCTCGACACTCTTCATAAACTATTGTTTGAAGAGCAATGCAAGGTTTACAAGTGGTCTTTATCGGCCTCGGTGGCTCAGCAGGTTGCGTGATCGCCTCTGATGCCTGAGTACGCGGGTTCGATCCCGGCCGAGGACGACGAGGATTTTTCAGGGGTAAATCCTGAGATGACGCACTTCCTTCGGAAGGTAAGTAAAGCCGTTGGTCCCGTGTAGTCGTTTGCCGGCTGCACGTTAAAGAACCCTTGCGAGGCAAAATTTGCGGCCCCTATAACGCCGTCCTGAAATGACCATAGCAGTTGAAAAGGACGTTAATACCAAACAAACCAAACCAAACCAACAAGTGATCTTTTATCTGAGGTAACATTTTTGGGTATTATTTATAATGATTCACTTAATTGGAATACGATGATCTCTAATGTGATTTCCAAATTGCACAAGTTGATGTTCATCACGAAATGGCTTAGGAATGTGTTAAATTTCAAAGAAAAACGTGCCTTTTGTTACAATGTGATAAGTGCTTCGATCGATTTCAATTACATGATTTTTTTAGGGTTGCCGCTCTAATCAGCTAACTAAAGTTACAGTGGCATATAACAGTCTAATGCGCTGTTTATTTAGTTATTTAGTTATTTAGTTAACAAAGAATATTCCGTTTCCCGAATTTATTTTTCGTTTCTATAAACTAAGAGAAACGGCTAACTTGATAAGGAATCCTCATCACGTTCTTCACTATTACTGAATATATGCTCGACGGGCCATTGGTTCGTACCAGTATTCGTTTCAAATTCGTCGTGCCACCACAGGTGAATCTCGTGTCATTACGAGTTTCCCTGTCAATACGTTTATTGAGTGGAACAGTATTCGGGATAATATCCGGTGTTCTGTGGATCATTGTGTTAACGGAAAATGTAAAAATACGTGAAAACATTTTAATTTTAAAGTGAGAACTTATGCCATTACTGAACAAAAGAAAAAGTTTTTATGATTTTAATACTTAATTTTTGTTAATTTTAACTACGTTAATGACTACGGTGCATTGTATCCATTATATACCTAGTCCAAGGTGCTAACTAATAAATAAGTAAATAAATAAATATAAAGAAGAATGTTTGTGGGTTTGTGGATTCAAAGTCCAGAAACGTAAGCGTAGGCGACTTTAACCTCAACTTTGCCCTTCATTCGTACGAAAGAAACTTAGTGGTCCAGAACTGCGGTCTTTTTCGGTGCCAGACTATTGTCGGATTTCCTACTCGAATTACATTTATGTTTGTTTGTTTTTTCTTATACAAATCTGCAGTTTTATTCCGATCTTGGTGAAATTTTGGAAACTTGACCTTCATAGCATGAGGAACGTCACTGTCCGCGTTAGATCTCAAAAAAATAATTATCGATTATAAATCAATAATGCTGATGATGGCAGTGTATATTAAAAAGTATCTCATGACCAACAATGCAAGGCAAAGTATGTGCAACAATAAGTATCAACAATGGTATCAACACGCAATTCACCAACACAAAGCAGGGATCAACAATATATATCTCATGACAACAATGCAAGGGAAAGTTTTCGCAGTATAAATATGGTTCTATTTGTAACAATGCATAGAATTCCTGTTATTCTGGCTTTTCTTAAAATTGAGAGTTCTTAGTACTTAACAATTTCTTGAAAATCTTTAAAAATGATCACTAACTGGAGATAATAGTGAGTTAACTGACTATTGAGAAAGAGTGGAAACACAACAGAGGAAGTAGTTCTTTAGTACCGCCGTTTATTGAGCAAAAGCTGAGCATGTTAACAGAGGTATCTGCGACCGCTAGACTACACTAAGTGATCAATGGTCAAGTTTTACTTCAAACATCGAGAGCAGCGTCAGAATTGCAACAAGATCAAGTGTACATCTAAAGTAAGATTACGTGACTAAGAAATTATTTAGGCTCGCTGAGGCATACTTGGAGAGGTTCATCAACTGTGACATTTAAATATTTTCATTATGTTTATTTATAAGATATTGCAAAGTTTAATAAAAAAAAAAAGAGTCCGATCCACGCTGGGGTAGTACAGTAGATTCAAACATTTCATAAAAATACATTTTGACTAAAATCTGTGTGAACATGAATATTTTGGAAAAGGAGAAAATATGCGTTGATTGAAAGTTCGTTTCCATGAATTATTATTAATGAGCATAAACTGATGATGCAAGACAGGACATAAAATAGGCAGCATCTATCGAGGAGGCAGAAAATCGCATGTGTCTCCCTGGAGCTCCATATCAAACGTCCAGACGACTGGCTAAAATTTGTGCCTGGAAAAGAAAGAGAAAGTACACGAGTATTGGTCAGGGAAAGTTTCCAACAAAAGGATAAAAGCTACCCGGACGTTGGAATTATCTGAACAAGGGAAGCTTCATCTAGAGCAGTAGGGTAAAAGAGCTTCTACGTCAAGGGCAAGGAAAACTTTAACAGATAGAAAGGTCCAAATTTCCAGTGTTGCTCCCCGGTGGTGAAGAAGTATATGATTTTAATCTGAGGCAGGAGAACAAGACATTAAATAAAGTTCCGGGCAACCCCGGGTTATCAGGCAAAGTCTGCAATATTAAGAATGATGGTTCCATCCCACCTCTGAGAATTATGAACAAAATTGAATTTGTACAATATATAGAATTCCTGTGTTTCGTGCTTTTCTTAGAATTGATAGTTCTTATTGGTTAAGATTTTCTTGAAAATCTTTAAAAATGGTCAGTACTTGGAGATAATGTAGAGTTAGTAAAGAATTTGAAAAGTGTGGAAAGGTGACTGAGGAATCATTCCCTTCGCTGGGGGACAGCTGACGACATATACTGATAACAAAACATACTTGAACTCGACTCTTCAAATCAACAAGCATACCGTATTATGCTCTGTAATAATTGTTTGAAAGTTTATAATAATGACTCATATCTAGTGAAGTGCCAGCAAAGGCAAAACGTTTTCTGGGCATCGGAAACATCTGAGCAACAGCTTCGCCTATAGAGGAAAATAAAATATCATGTGGCTTTTCTATTTCCTTACAACTGTAATTATCCCGTGCAACGTCGGGTGCCTCTTCTAGTTCATATTAAAATTTCGAAAAAAAAATTTGGGGTTTTTTACTACTTGGTAATCGGTTGTTACAGTTCGCAATCTGCTCTCGATGCCTTGTAGCAAGATTTGGCGATTTATCCCTTTGTGCAGTCTAGCAGCCGCCGTTTCTTCTGTTGATACCCTTGCATCGCCGATAGCTGCGTGGGAACTTCGATGACTACTTGATCACTCACCATTTCCTCAGTTTCTCATTAGTCTGCTTACTCTCTATTATCTTAAGTGCTAATTACTCTCACTTCTAAGAAAAGCCTGAACAACAGGAAGTTTGTGCATTGTTACAAAATGAACCTTATTTATAAAGCACAAACTTTATTTGCCTTGCATTGTTGGTCATGAGATATATATCTTGTTGGTCCGTTCAGAGTGTTTTTTAATTGAGTGCTGATAGCATTGTTGATAACTACTGTTGCACAAAATTTGTTTTGCATTGTTGGTCATGAGATATTTCTAAAAATATGCGCTGTCATCATTAAGAATATCGGTTTATTATTGATAATTATTATTTTTTTAAATCTGAGTTAGACAATGACCTTCCTTATGCTTTGAAAGTCAGTTGTGCAAAAAATTGATCAAGATCGGAATAAAACTGTAGATTTGTATTAGAAACAAACAAACCCACAAACATTCTTCTTTACATATAGAGAGATAGATATGTCATTACGGCATCACATAAACACACATAATAGGCATATCAGCTGTTTGTAGTTGTATATTTCGCAATGCAAATATTGAAACGGCTGCAGCAGGCTTTCATTTTACTACATGTACTATCCCATCCCTCCAGCTTGCATTTAATTTATCAGACTTGCTCCACTTGAGTGTGATTTTGATTTTTTCAGCGTAGTTTTATTTTAATCAAAATGTTTTGATGTTTATAATTGTTTATTAATTAATTTAGAATTTGTGTGGTGCTTGATAATTGGTTTGATTGGCATAGGTGCATAGAGTGCTAAGACACCTGGGTGGTGGATATCACTCATGCCTAGGGTCCTGGTTATCAGTGCAACAGGGCCGTTAGGTTTGGTTCTCACTAGTTCTCACCAATACAACAATCAATTGAACCACAATATATAACGCTTCCTGCAGCGAAGGTTGAATATACTGGGCTATTACAATGTTTTTGCTTAATTATTAATTTTCTTTTGTTTATAAGGCAACCGAGCATTTTTCCAAGGCTCTTTACACTTTTCTTTAATTAACTGCTTTTATTTCAGGGGGTTTCATTTGACTTTTAATTTTCAGATAAATGTCGCATTGTTTTAAGGTTAAGAACTCCTATCAGCTGGTGAAGTGGCTGCTTGGTGACTGAACTCACAAACTGTATAAGCACGTTTAACAGCTAGATTGGTTTAATTGTCTGATTTTTTATAATTTTTTTCTCAAAATGCTAAGCTTTTTACAACCAACACAGCCAGTACAACGAAAGCATCGCTCTACACTAAATTTAAGTTAAATTAGTGAATTATGAATTTTAGCTTTCAAATTTCTCATAACTGATCTGGAGTTAAATATATATATGCTGATGGCATTAAATGCCTTGTTTTTGGTGGCCTCTTTGCAAAAGTCAGGTGACCTATTTCGTCTCTCATTCCGCCAACACAGGCCTGCGTCAGTAGTTAGGTTTTAGTTTTCTGAAAAAGTTTATTCCTAGACACTTTACATGTTTTTCTAAGTAAATGCATTGTTTCAAGCACCTCAGTTTGATTTTTATAATAATCTGTCTCTCTGTCAATGTTAAGTATTTTACTAGCCAATACATGTGAAGGCCAGCTTTCAAGGTTCTCTGAACTAATCTAGTGCTGAATATCTGTTTTCAGCTAATGCTGCTTGAGTGACCACTGCTAATGTTTTTGATCACAACAGCACTGCATAATGAATTATCAGGCATTTTTGAATCATTCATTGTTGAATTCGGTTGATTCTGTTCGACCAGAATGTGTTCATTCTTGTACGGTTGTTTTTCACGCTCTTTAACGCAATTTAAAGTTTCACTTAATTAATGAAAAGGTTGTCGATTTGCCAAGCATGCCCGTAGTGGGTTGGCGCTATACATGAGTCTGAGCCTCATTAGGTGATGTTGTTTTAAAACTTTTATTCGCAGCATGATGTTAATTTTAACTCGCTAAGAGCATACTGTCCAATAATTACAAAAATTTTGCTTAATGTTAGTAGGCAGATTGCAGAGACTAATAACAATGATGCGGTTGTTTTGAAAAGTTCAGAAGCACAACTTCAACTACACTGATTTTCAACCCGAACCCTTCACGCTCAGGAGACAAGCTGTTCTAGTGCTTTATTTTTAATTCAAGGAATGTGTCAATGTAATACCTCAATTTAAACGTTCAATTTTAATTTGGACAACAATGCCTCAGATAAGCATACATAAAATTAATTAAAAGTATATACGCCTTTTAATGGAAAATAGAAAAAAAATTAAATGAAATAAAATTCACCCAATGTAGAGAAATATTAATGAGATGGGAAACTTATGGAGACTAAAGCCCCGTTTCCACGAACCGAGTTTTTCTCGGTTCGGTTCGCGGAACTAGATCCGTAATCCCGTGGAACCGAGACTCGTTTCACCAACCGCGTTTGAGACGAAACCAGCTTCGCATCGCAGGCTTGCATTTAATTTTCAAAATGGCGGAAAGTAGAAAGCCAAAGAGTGCGGTGGAATGGGGAGAGCAGGATACGATTGCGTTAATAATTTTATGGGGGGGAGAAAATTGAAGATCTGGGACGTGCAAAACGTAATCGGCACGTTTTCCAGGAAATACGTGATACATTGGAGGAGGAGCATGGGGTAAATCGGACTTGGCAGACTTGGCATTTAAAATTATATGAAATCAATATATAAACTGCAATATGCTTAAATGTAACTTTTAACACCAACCTAAAATTTTCTTTGAATACTTCTGGTGCCATTTGTGGAACAATACTGAGCCACCAATGTGACGATTTCGGTCTGATCCATAGCTTGTATTTCTTTCTTTGATTTTGTGTAGCTAATAAAGAAAGCAATTGACTCAGCAGCGATTGATTTTGCAATTGTCGACAAATAATTATGATGCTGCAAATAAAGCATCAATGTTCTGCATTGGTTTATCTGTTCATTGATATGCAGTAAATGCTTTAGCCGCATTAGTATAGTCACTAAAATAAATCTGCGTCTTTGTTGGGCATCCATATTTGTTGACAATCCCAAAATGCAATGCGTACTGCAGTACGAATAATCCCACAATGCAATGGGTCAAACGAGTTAGAAGTTCGGTTCGTGGAACAAGAGGGGAAGCCTAAAACTAGATCCGCGAAACTAGTTTGACGAATCGAGTTTCCCGAAACGAGAATTCTCAGTCCGTGGAAACGGGGCTTAATGTGGACATAAAACATAGGTGAAGAGAAGGTCTTGTAGAGCAACAGTCACAGTAGAAACACAGGAAGATACACATGGACAGACGACCCATATTAAGGTTTAAAGTAGAAGAAAATCTGGTGATGAAAGTCCGATGATGAGAAGCACAGTTGAAAATAAATTATTATAAAGTTGATGAATTACAAAATCGAATAAAAAAACGTTTTCCAGTTTATTTATCTCATCTTCAGTTTGTCAATAAATTTAAAATGTAGTGATTAAAACCACGGTCTATAGATATTCATGGTCATCGAGCTTCGGCCATTTTCCATTGTTTCGAGAAGCTAAGGAAAACAGATCGCGCCAGCTGCCGCATAGATCGCACTACTCCGGCCGCAACCAGCGACAGAGATTTTCATTGAAACTGTATACGAAAGTAAAGTTTCTTTCTGTCGATAGGGTGGCGCTGCAGGCGCAGTTGGGCAGATTGTACATGCAGCTCCAGTTTACAACAGAGCTCCCGCCCTACCGGGAGCTAGAAACTTTAGCTTCATTTTAACAATGGAGCTCGATGACCATGAATATCTATAAACCATGATTAAAATTGAAAACAATGAGTGTTAATAAAAAGTGAAGAGGTATTGTTGGTTGTTGGGTTGTTGTTAACAGGAGAGTATGTTGGATTGTTGACGGCAGGGAAATGTTGTTGTCTGGGTTATGTATTGTAATTTTTTATTTTCTATTTTTAATAATAATTTTACAATAGCATAAATTATATCTATTTATTTATTATTTATTTATTAAGTTGTTAAGATATATCATACAAAGCCCAACAGATATCTGTATGGTCTAATGGACCGACAAGTTAGATCTCTGAGGGCTCTAACCAAATACATCTTGAAGAGTACAAGTTTGTATAACTAAACATAATAACCAAAAAGAAAGGAAATAAAGAATAATAATAAGCAGACTTACAAGAACGTACTATACTGAATAAAAAAGGTAAGTGCATATATCTGTTAACATGAGTTGCAAAATATAAAATAACCTCAGCGGTACCTTATTGAATAATCCATAACAGAAAATTACATCCAAATCCCAAAAAAAATTAAAAAAATTCATTCTCGCCCGTTTCCCATATGGGTGTATAGAAATATAACATACCAAAGTGATACTAATTATTTAATATTAATTAAAATTACATACCAACATCAGAGCTCGAGTGGCGCCAGAGTGGTCAAACTGACCAACAAAGAGGCACCCCTAGACCAATATAAATAAAATACACATTGCTCAAACAAAGTAAAGAATAGAAAAAAGATAATACATTAACAAAAAATGTTCATTTTTACATTGATTATTATTTTCTATCGATGGTTTGGCTAAATTGTTACTGGTTTCTTTTATTAATCTTTTGTGTAATTTATTTTTATTCGATTTTTTATTTCATCACCAGAATTTCTCCTACTTTTATGTGGGTCGTCTGTGCCTATGTATCTTCCTGCGTGTCTACTGTGACTGTTACTCTACAAGACCTTATCTTCACCTGTGTTTTTTGTCCACAACAGTCTCCATAAGAATCCCACCTCATTTATATTAAGCCACATTGGGTGACTATTACTAAGATTTTACTATTTCATTTTATTTTATTTCTAAATTCCATTAAAAAAGTATATATTTTTAATTAAATTCATATTACTACAACTCTTATATCATTATAAGCATACATAGATTGGAATCGGTTATTCATGTTTGATTAGTAAAATTAGGATACATCATAGTCTTAACAACTCTCAGGTTTAGAACTCCAAAGCAGTAAATTAATTCTGAAGGAGTCAGGTACATCTTTTCATCTCTATACTTTTTCATTTGAACTACCAAGGTAGACCTAACACTTCATAAATACTTTTGCTCTATTTGTGTTTTTATGTGAGTTTTAGGACGTGATAGAGGCATCAACAAAAGATCTTACTTGCCATCAGCTAGAGATACAGCACACAAGTGTCCGGGTTTCTCGGACTAGCTTTAACTGATATCAGCAAGCGAAATGTGTCAGCTCTCTGATTGAAACTTTAGGTTTTTTACATAACAGCTTCGCAGGCGACCAATGATACAATGTAGTGGTCAGTGAAAATTTCACGAGCAAAAGACATTTTTGACATAGGGTATTTATTGAAAAAAATGACAGAAGCAACTGTGGTTTCAAAAAGCGTTTATAGAAGACTGGTTGGTTACATATTTACAGATTACAAAGGTAATGAGGTTGTCGGTATTTTCTGTGAACAAGAATTAAAAAGTATAGAAAAAACCCGAAGTGTTAACATTGAAAAGATTATTAGATCAACCATTTTTGGCTAAGTTATTCCAATACTTATAGCATCGAGGTTTACCACCCTTTGTTCATGAGTCCCTTTTCCAGAACCGTCTAAAACTTTACTCATTTTTATAACGAAATTACAGGTCTTCTTTCTCTAATTCATATATGAGGGTTGATTTCACTGAGGCAAAATTGACCTACACATTTTTTTAAAAATAGACATGAACAACGCTTTTCTCTAAAAGTGTTCTTTTTGGGGACTAGTTCAAATTTTACATTACTGCGTCATACCTGGTATTAATTTGTAATAGATTTTTAAAAAAAATTACTTCTACGATATGTAACCATATCTTTGAGATATCAGGATGCCAGACTACGATCACCAACCCCAGGCCACATGCCTATCCAAAGGCGTAATTAATAGGGACCACGTCAAATGATGGTAACGCTAAGAGGACTTTCGAAAATCCCCCTCACTTTCCGCCATAAATCAGAAAATATTAATGATTATTCTTTTAAGCATTTCGAGGTATGGATATAGTTCTTGAAAGAAGGAAAATTTCATTGCACCATTCTAAGCATTCTATTCTAGACAGTCATAATTTTTTGTTGAACACTTAGATTCAACTAACACTCAGTTGTGTAATGCAAGCCTATGCTGGCTGTGTTTAAATTGAGTAACCATACTCGAGTGCATCAAACTATTTTCAAAAAGTTCAAAATATTGTATGCAAATATTCGATTACCTTCAGGAAGTGATAACATAACTGTTCTCCTACCATTCTTCTGTATCTTGTTATAGCCAGAAACAACATGTTTCAACCTTCAGATACAAAACATTTTAGTTAGAACTCTGTCTAATAATGTAAAGAACATTGCTAAAAAAGATGAGCACATGTGCGATCTCTGACTGACATCTCGATGAAACGATTGCTGATTGCACAATTCAAATGAATTTGAGTTAGTATCTGAAGACAATCTATAGGATGTCCTGTAAGTCATGGTCGTAAATTTAATCGTATGCATGTTCAATAGCAAGGAACAAAAAAAAACCCCTATGAACATAGGTCGAACAACGCACTGGTTTGCGAGAAAATCGATCCTGATGATGTGCTTCTCTGATGGCGTTAGGATTAGCATAAGAACACTCATGATAGTTGTGGAAATTAAAGATCCCATCGCGAATGAAGCAGTCTTTGTCAGTGTACAGAATGAACATCAGAAACAGAGGACACCTAATGCACGGTTGCAGCAACTACCTGCAAATCGTCGTCATTGAGGACAAACTTGTGCACGTAGGCCTTGCACCCTCTGGATATGTTATGGGTAGAGACCATTTTCGTGCCAAATTCTTTAAGCAGTACTCCGAATTACACCCTCTGCTATGGCGTTCCGTCTTGTGCTGGTGGTTGGTAGCTCTTTTACACGCTGCAGTGTGACCTGTTCCTGTGCAGCAGCCCCAACGGTTCGCGGACTTCCTTCGCGGGGGGGTGATGTTAAATGTAACAGTGTCACATAAACGCTGGTGAAGATGGATGAACATGCGACGATAAGGTCTCGTCGGTTTGGGTACGTGTCTCTGTAAAGATGCACCGCGTCTGCTGCATTCCCATTTGCCTGAGCGTATGTGAAATGCATATCAGCCAAATCGGTATTTCAGTAACCTGTAGCAGACATGTACTCTCACTCAAACACGGTCCAGGCAACGAAACAGCCAGGTCTCCTTCCTTTCATTTATATGAACAAGGCATTCCATTTACATGGCAAGGAAAAGGTTCTTTACATATCATCATCGTCATCATCATTTCTCGGAAACAGTGTGTTGTTCGATCTAAGTTCATAAGGAGTTTTTGGTTTCTTGCTATTGAATATGCATACCATTAAATTTACGACCACGACTTACGGGACACCCTGTATACGAAATCAACAAAATTTAATAACGTTAGTAATGTAAAGCCATCTTTTACTGAGTGATCCAAAAGTTTGTTACATTCCTTCTATTGTAAACAACATTTTCAGTGTTTGTTTTCCAGCAATTCAATGCTTTCATAAGAATCACGAATCACGAGCCAAACAATGTAAAGGACATGAATTCGTCATGGCAAAACAAATATTGGTTTCATGAAAAAATGTAGCACACTTTTGGATTACCCAGTATATGAAATGCTAACTCTTCCTGCTCCATGCCAGTTTCGATAGTGACAAGCAACAATGCAACCTTCATTGTTTCCAACAAATGAAAAGACACTGATAGTGAAAATCCAAAAATCGCAGCCGATGAAAACGGCTATAAAAAAATCTAATCTTTTTCGTAGGCAATGCTTCCAAAATATATTGTCGTCATAAATAATTATATACACTACCCTATCAAAAGTCATGGGACAATCCTGATTTCCATGAAAATGGGAGATTCCTTCGCAATTTCAATGTTGGCATTCGTTCCGGCACTACATAACAGAGAATATGCTGTTATGAGATGATGCTGGCGTGAATGCTGTAAGAATGTGTCAAAGAAAAGAGCTTTCAGACTTCCAAAGAGGTACAATTTTTGGGTGCCACCTCGCAGACAAAACTATTAGAGAGACGTCAACTCTCCTAAACTTACAGAAATCGACCGTACACAACGCCGTCCGGGTATGCAAAGAGAAAGGCACCACAAGAATTTCCCCTAGGACTGGAAGACACAAGATCATGTCAGCCAGAGACCAAAGGGATCTTCGTAAAGTGGTCATGCAAACCGTCACATATCGCTTGATGGACAGACAAGATCGTTCATAGAGTCGATGGAACAACTATGAGCACCATGACTGTTCGCAGGGAACTGCATGCAATGGGTTTTTATGGCAGAGCAGCAGCCTACAAACCTCAAATCATCACCAGCAACGCAGCGAGGAGATTGCAATGGTGCAAAGAGCAACGACATTAGACTCTGGATCAATGGCGAATGGTTAAATGGAGTGATGAGTCCCGCTACACCATCTGGCAATCGGATGGACGGGTTTGGGTATAGCATACACTCAGCGAACGTTATCTGGCAAGCTGAGTTGTGCCCGCAGTGAAGTTCGGCAGAGGGTCAGTGATGGTATGGAGGTGCTTTTAATGGTACGGGTTGGGTGCAATCGTTTCTGTGAATGGACATCTAAACGCAGAGCATTACCAAGACATTCTGGACAACGCAACACTCCCATCTCTCTGGCAGCACTTTGGCAATGGCCCTTTTCTGTTTCAGTACGATTACGCACCTTACCATAAAGCAAGGGCTCTAAGTACATGGTTTGTTGAAAAGGGGGTTCGAGAACTTGACTGGCCTGCAGAGAGCCCCAATCTAATCCCCATCGAACATCAGTGAGACGTGTTGGAACGTCGATTGCGCGCATGTGCGGTACGACCGAAATCTGTGACTGAACTGTCTGGAACACTTATGGTAGAATTGCGAATATTACCTGTCGAAACGTATCAAAAACTTGTGGACAGTATGCCCCAGAGAGTAGAAGTTGTGATAGCAGCAACAGGTCAACCAACTAAAATATGTATATTTGTGAGTTTTTCTATTAAAGTGATGTGTTCCATGACTTTTGATATGGTAGTGTACATCTATTTACATTTAAAAATAGCACACTAAAATAAATACATAAATCAAATTAAATCATAAGTAAGTATTTTAGCTTTTCAAAATTACGAAATTAATTACATACATATGATCCTTATTTTTTAATTTTAATAATAAATAATAACATTCAAGTAAAAATTTTGAAATTGATTAACAATTGAAGTCACAGTAGGTAACATTACTTTTTATATTTTAGGATATTCGTTAAATGTGCATAGTAATAATTTATTAGTTGAATAAATTAATAAAAAGAAAAAATCATAAAATAAAAAAAAATCCCAATCGAATAAAATCAAAAGGAAATATTTTTTTAGAATATAAAACAGTTTTCAACTTATAATATTCTGTTGGAATTCTTCTTAAAATATTCATAATGAATTCTCGAAATAAACATGAAGATGCTCGACTGAAACATTAAACTTATTTAATCGATCAAAAAGTTAAAGACATACATTGAAAGTGTAGGAAGGCATAAGACATTTTTTACTTATCCAACCTTTTTTCTTCAAGAGCTAACAAAACAATAATATCATGCACGCTAATAATTATCTCTTAGTATAATTACATTATTACATATACAGCTATCGTTGAGTTTTAAATGTCACATCTCCCTCCTAAAGTCAACAAGAGTTGTGTAAAACCAATTTTTTCAACAGTAGTTTTTCCGCATGCTTGGCAGTTATCTTCTTATCTAAGTCCTTGGTCAGTAAATCAGATTCTAAGTCTTCAGATTTCACACAATCTAGAATGAATTGGTTATTTTGAACTTCATCCCGTAAATAATAAAATTTTCTATTTAGATGTTTATTTCGTCTAGTTGTTTTTAAATTATTCACCTAATCAATAACTGCTTGGCTATCCATTTTGATGTTGATTTGCCGGTTTACTAATTCATAAAATCCTAACTCTTTTAGAAGATTTGTGATCCATTTTCCTTCACAGATACCATCACACAGATTTACCAACTCTGCTTCCATTGTTGATAGTGTCACCAATTTTGGTTTGTTACTTTTCATGGTGTTCCGAAGTAAGACTTGGCATCCGAAGTGGTGTTCCAGCTGGCGTCTGTCCGTATCTCCACTGTACCTGTTTCTGGATCAATTACGAAATTCAGATCTTTCGTACCTTTCAGAAATCTCAATATTCCCTTTGTTGACATCAAATGAATCTCACAGGGATCTTTTGATTATTGTGATAGTTGACTGGTACTGTATGATAAGTCAGGTCGTGTTGCAACTGCTAAATAATTCAATTGCCTATTACTTCTTGATATTGAGTACTGTCTACTTTTTCAGAATTTTCGTACTCGTCTGGTTTACTTCCGATAACTCCAGGCATATTAACTATGCTGGATTCTTCCATACCATATCTTTTCAGGAAACTGTCTATGTAATCCTTTTGACCCAAATAAAAACTGCCATTCACTTGATTGACGTTGATTCCAAGAAATTTTGAACAACTTTCGGAAACTCTTACTTTTATCACTTGACTAAGTACATCTATTAATTTAGAAGTTTCTTGTTCAGCCTGTCTGATAATTATGCAGTCGTTAACATACACAGTGCTGATAAACTTTCCAGTATATCTTCCGTAATAGATGCATGGATCAGCATATGTTTGGTGTAGTCCTATAGAGTTTAGTATTTATTTCAGTTTCCAAAACCAATGTCTTCCGGCATCCGGTAAGCCATAAATATTGCCAGTTACCTTTAGAATATATTCATTTCCGAGTCCGAGTATTTCTGGTGGATGCATGAACACCTCTCTATCAAGTCTAGCGTTTAAATATGCCGTTTCAACGTCTATGTATTATATGTTGAATTTATACATTGCAGCTAGTGTTAACAGAATCCGTAATGACTCAAGTTTCATAATGGGACTGAATGCTTCTTTGTAATTTATACCATATCGTTCTCTTGAACCATCGGCAACTAAACGTGCTTTGAATATCTTCAGATTTTCTTCCTCTTTGACGGTGAAAACCCATTTACTTCTAATAATATTCATATTTTCTGTTCTCTTCACAATTGTCCATGTGTTGTGCTCCTCCAAATTCTTTAATTCCTTTTCCATTGTGGCTTTCCATTTGCTGCAATCTTCTGCTCTTAATGCCTCTCTGTACGTTTTCGGTATTACTTCCTGTGTTACGCTAGCTTGATACTGCTCTATGATCTTTTTCTCGCATGAAGATCGTCTTAATCCAGCTTATTTCAGTATCATATCTCTATCTTCTTTCTTTTTTCTTCGACGTTCTTCTAACACTGTTTTCGTTGAGCCTTTCTTCCTTCCTCATCTTCTTTGAGGACAATGCTCCGTATTTTTTTCTGAAGAAGCATCCGAAGAAACATCAGTCTCCTCATTAATCCATTCTTCACTACCGGTTCTGTTCTCCTCTTCTCTTGGTAATAGTCTATCGGGTTCATACTGTTGTGTAACATTTAAATTATTATCACTGAATTTGTCTCTGGTCTCAGCATAATATTCGACACAACGCTCTTGCAAAACATCAGGTTCGAGTTGACCTTGGAATTCCTATAAGCCAGACACTCTTTCCATAGTCCATAGAATATCAGTATCTTCGGGCTTTCAAAGATTATCTTGCCTGTTTTCAATAAATACTACGTCATGAGACTTTACGACTTTTCCAAGTTCTTCATCATATAGGCAATATGATTTTCGATGCCTTGAATATTCAATAAAAATAGCTGGTGTTCCTCGATCATCTAATTTGCTGATGCCAGGTCTTAATGCTTTGTAGAACGCTTTACAACCAAATATTCGCAGGTATGCTACTGAAGGCTTTCGCCCCATACATAAATCCATAGGTTGAATAAATATACGGCTGTTGATGCTGCTTCAGCCCAAAAATCTTTGGGTAAGTTTCCATCTTTCAAAAGCGCTCGGGTCTTCATTATTATAACTTGATTCCGCTCTCAACCAGTCCATTTCTTAGTGGGCTATATGGAGTAGTCAGTTTTCATTTGATTCCTTGGATTTCATAGTAGTTTATGAGCTCTTTATTGTCAAATTCCTTGCCATTGTTATGCGTCCGTCTGGGTGGGTTTATTCCCCAGTACACAAACGCCAGGAATCATCCAAGGTTCGTTCACCCCAACTTACTAACTGTGTAAATGATCAACAACAGCCGCACACAGCATAAAATTTTAGAATAATTTTAATTAACAGAACTTTAACAGACGAAATGTCTTCCCCACTTAAGCCTAACATACAGATTAAGTTACTTAGCCTTCGTTCAACAGTTACAAGATCAGCTCCACCTCACCATGATAGGCAGGCTTTCCCTTTTGAAGAACAATCTCTGGATGCTGACCATGAGAAGTTTCAGTAGTGCTTCCATGATGCTTTAAATGTCCACAGACACAGACTTGGTTGGTACTATAAATCCACCTGCGTCTCACTGGCATGCCAAAAATTCTGCCCTTGCACACCCATTGCACATCTCCATCTCAGACGCCCTTTATCTCAACACACAGCTCACGATACGAAAAGGTCCATAGAGATTCCTAAACCTGCTCCTAATAGGACTAACCATCACTACTTTCCCTTTTCTCAGAGAGACATGGGCATCATCCAAAGCGGCATCCTGAGTTATATCTTCATCCACGTTTGTAGACCATGATTGTAGATCATTTTCATTTTGACCTTTCCCCAAAATAGCTGGTAGCTTATTTAAGGCAGAGCAATGGAAGTTCATATTATGGAGTATATCGACTCCAAGGATCCCCTTATATGGCCGGTCTGCAAGGCTACATAAAAGAAATGCCCAATCTTTCAAGTATATACCTTGTATACAAACCCCAAGCATAACACTCTTATCTGCTTTCATAATATTACCATCTACAGTTTTTACTTGAATATCCGTGGGATACATATTCATACACGGTAGTTCTCGGCAAGCCTCATCAATGAATGAGACCTGCGATCCTGTGTCAATAAGCATACGAAGAGATCTTCCCTGGATCTGCACTTTAAGATGATATAAGTTATCTTCATCCATCCCACATCCACTACATTTGAGGAGCTGGTTGATGCTCTAACCGGGGCATTTTCAGATCGGACTCTCATTGGACACCCTCTGGCCATGTGTCCCTCTTCATTACAGAGGAAACACCTGGATTTTCTGACTTGTGGTCCCTCTTGTGGGCCAGCCTGCTGGCCGAGAGGGCTGGGGCATAGGTTTTCCAGTTCTCGAATCCGTCGGGTCGCGGGTTCGAATCCCGCCGTGGGCATGGATGTTTGTGTTTGTCCCGGGCTGCGTACTGTTATAACTTGTGTAAAAGGCGCAAAATGACCTTAAGTAGTCGACGCCTAAATTTCTAGGATCCCCCCTCTTGTGGTTTTGTCATACAAAATGTTGTCATCATATCTGCCATCTCTTTCATTGATTTACGAAGCTCATTTATTTGGCTCTGAAGACTCCCTTGACTAACTGCACCCATCTTCTCATTTGAGCTCGTACGGTTATTTTCCTTAAACATATTCTCAGTTTTCAGTGCTGCGTTTTTTTTCAAACATTCCCTTAAGCTCTTGAATCAAATAGGACTCAGCAGAAAGCTTCTTCTCCATTTCTTCTGATTATACTGCAAACTTCAGGGCATCCTTATAATTCTTCGGGTCAGCCACCATCAACACCTTTTTATGTGTCATTAGCAAACTATTACGAATGGGTCTGATTTAACAAATCTAACAACCGCCAACTCTAGGCGATTTGCAAAATCGTTTACAATTTCCTTGTGCTGTTGCTCAACATAATGTGTAATTCTTTGAGAAAGTCACGATCAGGTTTAGTCTTTTCAAAGATTTTAGTAAACCTACTCTTCAACACTGGATACTCGCTTATATCAAAAAGTTCAAATTCCGCGAAACGTTGTGCTGCAGTGCCTTTAAGATTGGCTTTTAAAATATTGAGCTTTATATCATCACTCCATCCAGCAACCTGACCGATGCTATCAATTATTGAGAGGAAACCTGATACTTTTATACTCACATCCTCTCCAGTAAATACAGGAATGGCAACTGAGAACCCTGCCACCATTGGCACAGCTGTTTCCTCAGAAGAAGATTGTGCCTCTTCTCTAGATTGCGTAGTAAGTGGCATATCTATTTTCTTGAGAAAATGATTTTCTTACAGGGAGATAGAAAATATTTTTTTAAAAATTCAATAACTGATATACTACTTTAAATTTTTTATTTGTGATCTTGAAAATAATTCCTTTTGATTAGTAATTTTTTTGATCGATTAAAAGTAATGGGATTTTTTTAAACAATACATTAAAATGTATAACAATATTTTCTATTTGAAATACTTGGTTTTAAACCTTTTTTAAAAAATTACAAATGTAATAATATCGATTTTGAAAATAACCAAAATTTAGGGAGAAATCTTTTCTAAATAATGCGAAAAATTTTTTTTAATATCTCTGTTTGTTTTTTT
This sequence comes from Rhysida immarginata, assembly GCA_023313115.1. Classification (NCBI taxonomy): domain Eukaryota; kingdom Metazoa; phylum Arthropoda; class Chilopoda; order Scolopendromorpha; family Scolopendridae; genus Rhysida; species Rhysida immarginata. The sequence continues at coordinate 395,455 of JAHWFO010040937.1, forward strand.
AATGATTTTTTATATAACTGAATGTGCAATATTTTTACTTTTTTTTCGAATATATACGTAATTTGTTGTTAAATGTGTCACACCTGCATCACAATAGCTAAAAAATCACATAATAGGATTTTAATGTCTCTCTTTGATAAAGCAATGACAAGGCCCTATCTAACTTCCTTATATTCTGATAGGGGAACAATCTCTAATGACGTCATCAAGAAACGATCTCAATGGCAATGGTTTTAATTTTTGTGAAATAACTTCTGAATAAAATGTAATTTACGAAAAAAATTTAAAACATATATAAAAGGAATCATTGTAATATAATTCAATCATTAACTAGTTCAATTGTGCCCTGGAATTTTTAAATAAATTCGTAATTTTAGATGTTGCTAAGATACACAAGCTTTCTAAAATTTCGAATATTATTGATTATTAATAAAATTTGGGGTATATAATTTATTTTCAATTACTTATAAAGCTTTCAAGAATTCAACAAATGCAGTTTGAAGTTTTTATCAATAATAGAAAATTTCTTATAAGCAAATGAGCAATTTATCTGCAATAGAATTTCAGTTATATGCATTTAAATTTTGTAATGTATATATGGACCTGACATAGCTACAGATGGCATGATTACCATCTGGAAAAAGGTTAACTTATGCAATTTCTTTTAGGGATATATCCCAGCGGTGCCTCCAATGTTACACATCCAGTCTGGGTGGGTTTATTTTCCTGGTCAGAGATGCCAGGAATGATCCAAGGTTCGTTCACCCCAACTTAACAGAACTTCAACAGACGGAGTGTCTTCCCCACTTAAGCCTAACATACAGATTAAGTTACTTAGTCTTCGTTCAACAGTTCCAAGTCGTCAGGTGCAGAGACCGAGTTTCAAAGGATTCCTTGACATACTTCATTGATAATGTTGCAGAAATGGACCCTCATAAATAGAGGGGAAAAAAAGAAACAGTTAATTTTTGGCAATACGCACCAAGGAAAGAACTTAGTCGCACGTGAACCAATACAAGAAGCTGACTAGCATGTACAGTCCAATAGGCAATTTATTATCAACAAGGCCATAGAGATATGCTTTAAAGGTGCCTGACATAATATCAACAGCTTGAAGGAATTCCTACCTTAAACAAAATTGCTGCAGTCCACACTGTCCGAAATATATATCCATTAAGAAGGCTTCATACGGCGTTTCTGCTTATACTCAAATAAAGTAGCATTAGCATACAAGAGAATTCTATGCTCTATTCCTTTTACAACTTGAGAGGATACCCTGCCGTTCCATAAACAACCAAAATGGTGGAAGAGGACCCATGCCCAACCATTCGCTATGTGCTTCTGGTCAAGAAAAAAAATACTTGTTTATTCTTACATGTTGCTAGGTGAAGGAGAAACAAGACATCAGAGCATAACAATTAAGGGAAAAGCATAGCAATGATTTATCAGGGAGAAACACTCTACAATTAGTAAAAATAATGATGCTTTAAAAACAGTGAATTTGCATTACTCAACAAATAAAAATATATAATTGCAGTTAACTCATGAAATTAGCCAGAAGGGCCGAAAGAAAATATATTAATTTGGAATAAGAAATATGTGAGGGCTACTACACCGTCACACCATTATCCGTTCTTACAAATTTAACCTCTCTTCATGATTCGTTCTCACGTTGCTCAATCACAGCTTTCAACCTTTTTGGAACTTGGTCCTTTGACTGTACAAATTCGACGAAGTAACGTCTGCTGAATTCATCTACGTTCAATAATATGTTCCTATTTCCTCCTATAGAAATAGGATCAATGGGGCCATAAAGGTCAACATGAATCCTCTCCAGAATGTCAGAAGTTGTTGGGGTATTATCCGATTGTATGGGTGCCTCTTCAACTTTGTTGTTATACAAACTTCGCAAGGTGCATCTTCAATTCTTAATTAGGTCATGCCGTTTAGTATATTGCTTTTCCAGAGTCTATCTATATATTTATGTTTGATATGGCCAAATCTACGATGCCAAACACTGTTTCCATTCTGCTTTGCTTTCAAACAGTTCTCTGGAAATCTACAACTGTTCACTTCCAATTCCATAACAAAAGCATTATTCTATGTTGTTCATGTAGCTTTTAGCTTGCCTGTAGTATAATTAAATATTATCACTCCCTCTGGATTAAAGACCACTTCGTTTCCGTGTGCAACTAACTTTGGCATTGATAAGAGGTTACTTCTTAGATTGGGTACCACCAATACTTCTTCGAGTCGAACGTGCACTTCGTTCTCTTCTTCCATTCGCATCTTTCCTCGAATTATTCTTCTCGAGGCCAATTTCATCAGTCCAACATCCTCTGCTGTAGTAATGAGCGTTTCTTCTTTAACGGGATTGCTAACCAATTCTGTATGTCGAGTCATGTGCGAAGTACAAGCAGAGTCAATAATCCATTTGGAACGAGTCATTATCTCTCCGTTTCTCTTCATAAACGAGAAATCTTCATCAATTTTCATCGCATTTTCTTTGGCATTTTCTTTTGATCGGAAGGACTTCCTTGTCTCTTTGCTTACCGAATTGCGAGTCATCTGCTTTCGTTCATGAGTTGATCCATAAGATCTTCCTTGGCTTTTCCGTTCGTCTCCTATTTGGCCATCTCTTTCTGTACGACTTGAATCTGCTCTTCTTCGGTGCCGACAATCCTTTCCTTTATGTCTGATCCGACCGCAGATCTAACACTTTCCTCTCATTTCATTCGCATTAGCATGAAGAGCTGTCGTGGTGCCTGGACTGTTAACGAACTTCTTTTCAAAATGCAATAAAGTTTCTTGAGCAACCTCGTAAGACACTTCCGGGTTTGAATGAATCGCTGTAACCGCTTGGGAGTATCTTCTTGGCAACCCTTCGATGATAAACCCAATTAGTTCCTTCTCGTCAGTAGTGCATCCCATCAATTGCAATTCGCTAGACATCGCCTCTGCTCTAAGAAAATATTCTTCCATGAATCCACTATCTGATTTTTCAATTCTTGCCAGGTCTATCTTAGTCTTGATTCTTTTTTGCAATTCCACACCTTCATACCTTTGTTTCAGTCGCTCTCAAATATCTTTTGCTTTCTCTAGCCCTCTTACAGACATTGCCTTTTCTTGTGAGATGGATAGCATAATCATAGAATACACTTCATCAGTTTTTCTTTTCCATTCCTCCCACTTTTTCAAACTTAAGGGATCTTCACTTAGCTTCGGTTCGTCTTCAATCAACACATCATAAACATGAGAAACTGGAAAGGATTGTGGATAACGACATGACCAACTGACAACAACCTCTTGTCCACAAAAGAATTTTATTAAGCATATACGTATTTCGAACTCATATTAAGCATATACGTATTTTATTTTTTTAAGCATATACGTATTTCGAAACAAAACGGACCTCGAACTAGATGATGAAGAGTTGAACCTTCTTTCGAAAGGGCTCAAATTCTCCATAGGCAAAGGCCGGTTTGATTTGGAGAACATCATTTGCGAGATCGAATGTGGGATCAAATTTCTTCCCTCATCCAAGAAACAGGTCATTAGGAACGCGTGCGTTCAATAACTTAAAAAGAATTGGACCAATATTGATAATGGTTTAGATAGGAATAGTCTAGCCACTTTAGCGACCCTCAAAAATAAAGACTGCTTTTTCTTAAAAGCAGATAAAGGGAATTCTATTGTTATCCTACGTAAAGAGGATTACTTCACGAATGTGACTAAATTGAGAAAGGTCCTTATACCAAGGTTACGAAAAATCCCCTACCTAAGCTGGTTAGAACAGTTAAAGCGACTATGGCCGACTGCAAAAACTTCTTACCTCCTAATATTGCCAAACGATTATCGGTTACTAATCCGATAATACCTAAACTATATGCGCTACCCAAAACCCACAAACCAGGGAACCAGTTCAGGCCGATTGTTTCCAATATTTCAGCCCCAACATATGAATTAGGCAAATACCTAGCGCGATTTCTAGCCAAACTGGATATCGACAAATTAGACTTCTCAGTCAAGAATAGTGCACAATTGGTGGAAAAACTAAAAGGGACTAAGTTAACGGAAAATTGCGTATTAGTATCGTTCGATGTAACTTCTCTATTCCCAAACCTCCCGATGGAAGACACTCTAGATTTCTTGAACTGCGTTTTGGTAGACAACAAAGTGAATAAGGACGTGATCAACGAAGTCGTCACCCTTTGTAGGATGTGCATTAATAACAACTTTCTTCAGTTCAATGGAGAGGTTTACCGTATGTCAGCAAGAACCCCCATGGGAAGCTGCCTTAGCCCCATACTAGCCGAAATCTTTATGAAGTTTGAAGCCAAGCTTGCTTCCTCAGGACAATACTCCCCAAGATTTGGTACCGTTACGTCGATGATGTGTTCGCTGTCATCGATACCAACGAGATAGAGGTACAAACCTTCCTCGAGCACATCAACAGCTTCTACCCATCAATACAGTTCACTGTGGAAATGGAGGAGAATTGCTCTATACCCTTTCTTGACCTTAGGATCATACGAAATAACAACAAGCTCGAATATGACATTTATCGAAAACCCACCCATACTGATGTGTACATTCACCGTGATTCAAATCACTGCTGGAGCCAGAAGCTAGCAGCGTTCGTTTTCATGGTGGACAGAGCTCTAAACATCCCTCTATCCAAGACCAGATTTGCTAAAGAAATAAAACACATACAGACTACAGCGCAAAACAACGGATACGACACCAAACTCGTACACGATTTGGTACGCAGAAGGAGTTTCGTAAAGCTGGTTAGAGAATCGACCACACTCAACAACACCACGACACCCAAGTTTAGAGTATCGATTCCATACAACAAGACCCTCACGGCAGGATTACGCACGATCTTCAAAGAAGCGGATATAAACCTGACTTACAAAAACTCCAATGTCCTGAAGAATCTTTTGGGGAATCCTAAAGACCGAACACCTCCTCTATCACAATCTGGAATATACGAAATCGCCTGCAGTGTATGCCAGAAAGTTTACCGAGGGGCAACTTGCAGGAAGGTCCGGACTAGATTCAAAGAGCATAATGCCCACGCCAGGTTCGGCCGCCCGAATAGATCAGCGGTGGCCAAGCATATGCTTGACACCGGACACGACATACTTCTACAAGACTGCCGTTTGTTGAGACAGGTCAGAAACAAGAACGCTTTAGACGCCTATGACACGGAGGAAGGACCCTGACTTGTTACTAAACGGAGACGCAGGCCCGATAGGAGATTCGACACTTATCAAATTGCTTAAAGAGTAAAGTTAATTGTCTATATTTCTTAATTTTGTATCTTTGTTTACCTTTTACCTTTTTTATTCATTGTAATCTTAATAATCGGCATTCAATATCGAATATCGATTGTAACGATTGTTCGCGACCAGGAGGAAGTATCTCTACTAGGTCCGCCCTTCTGATGTTAAGAGATTGCTTTTCCCCCATTGGTCTTTTTTATTTTGTAATTAAATTTGTACCTTTTTATTGGATAATGGCCACTCCGGCCCATATATATATTCTCTGTAATTCAACCAAACTCTGTATCGGCATTGAATAATGAACTCAATGAGTTCGAAATACGTATATGCTTAATAAAATTCTTTTGTGGACAAGAGGTTGTTGTCAGTTGGTCACATCATAAACATGACGACCCTTAAGTATAGCAGAAATTCTTAAACTCCATATTAGATAATTTTTCGCTTTTAGTATTTCTATGTTCGGTACTCCAAATAATTCCATTTTACTATAAGAATAATAATTCTTGCCTGAGAAAAAATTGCCGCAACTTGGGAAACGAAATGTTCGCTAGAATCCAAATTTTATTTTCTCCACTGATTGCTTACTTCCTTGTGATATCTGAAGTTTGCCTCTCTTCATCGGCTTCACTCGACAAGGAGAAGTCCGCAGCTCATTCGAATGAGGCTTAATGGGGAGTTTGAAGAAACCACGCTCTGCTACCAGCTGTTGGAATTCTACTTAAAATATTCATAATGAATTCTCGAAATAAACATGAAGACGCTCAACTGAAGCATTAAACTTATTAAATCGAACAAAAAGTTAAAGACATAGATTGAAAGTGTAAGAAGGCATAAGACATTTTTTACTTATTGTTGTCATGACAACCTTTTTTCGTCAAGAGATAACAAAACAATAATATCATGCATGCTAATAATTATCTCTTAGTATAATTACATTTATACATATACAACTATTGTTGAGTTATAAATATCACATATTAAATAGTGCAATATTCCCTCAATACAGGCTGCCAAGGAAAGTGAGCAATGAGGGAGATAAAAAAAAAGAGACTATCGAGCCATTTTCACTGCGGTGGAAAGTTCACATTTATTGGCCTACCACTCTCTAAGAGTGAAGGCCTTTGTTTTTTCGTTTCATAAACTCTTTTTTTTTCTTGCAGATTCGTAAAGATATGTTGAAATTTTGAATAAAAAATTTTCCGTCTGTACGTATGTATTATAACAGCCTGAAAATGGACCCTTTAATAAAAAATAATATAAAGGTACACTTTGAAAAATATTAAAAGAGTCTCCCGCAGCAAGCTCGTATTTGTCTTAATTTTTGTGCTGCAAAGTTTTATCTAAGTTTACAATTGTTAGTCTGAAGATTTTTAACGCTTGCCAATTCATTTTTTTTTTGGACTTCTGTTTGTGTTCGTGTCTGACGCAGGGCAGAAAAAAGGGAGGAGCAGTTTGCTTATGTTAATTTTTTTGGCTTCAAAAATGGCGAGGCACAAGGTAATGTCAGCTGCCTGAGAATTTTCTTACTGTGATATGCAGAACGTAACTGGGTATTGCCCAATTCTGTTTATATTCGGTAGGTTTTGAGCTATTTCTCCTTGACAAATTTGATATTAGGGCCTGGAAGAGGCCAACGAAATCAGACAATTTGATAGTCCATGTTTCGATACGATTAAACCTAAATTAAGTCTGCCAAATTGTATGTTGCAAAGAATGTGTATCAATAATGTTTGAGGCCACGAATGTTGCTAAATGAGGAAACACCGAAAACAAATACTGTTCGAGCATGACTTGATTGACACATCACCCAAATCATTTTGAACCAGGCCAGCTCCGACCATCATGAGTTCCACTAGATTTTGACCAAGATAAGAATACATGTGACCCAATCAAGTATTAGTAAGAGTTAAGGTTTTCCCAAAGTAACAATTCCCTCTCCTTGCTCCACCCTTCCCCCCTCCTTACTCTTAGTTATTGTTGAGCGGGGTACAAGAGATGATAACAGTTCAGAGCTCACTGACTGCGCACTTAATCGATCGGAACGATGGCACTATCGATTGTTTGTACAATGACCGAATTCAACCACCCCACCACGATGAATCCTGTATACCCTGATGCACGGTGAACTATGCTTCAGGAGATAACCCCATGGCCCAAGAGCGTTCATTTATCCCCTGTTTTTGACTGGTGGGTAAAGAAGTTGGATCGACAAAAACCCTGACTAAAAGAAGCGTGTCCACATTGTACTTGACTAACGAACGACTCTTCTATTTTCATTAATTTGTTTGCATGCCCGTAATAATTATCTTGATTTTGGAAAGTTATTAAAATAATGTTTGAACTTTATTAAGATTTGCTATGGCTATAATTTTTTTTAATATGATTGTGTTTTCTATATTTTCGAGCTCAGATAATAAACCAGGTAAGGTAACAGCTACAGTCAATTTGTGACATATCAATTTATTTTGGAACTCGTTTAGTTAATAGGTTGTTTGACGTCAACATTTATATCTGGATTCAAGGTAAGAAGATTTTAACTTCCTTACACCCCACTTAGGACGACTTACTCGCAAGAGACTTAAACAGGGGAATTCACCCGACTTTGCCCATTCCACAAAATAATGTAGTTGAAAATGTCAACGTAGCATTGAGAGTAATAATATTTAAGGCCATTGGAAGCTTGGCCGATCGGTATTGTAGCGGGATGCACATAACCGACCATTACATTCAGTTTTTTGATGGTAAGGAATAAAAGGGATAATAATTTTGATAAGACTTACCTCAATGTCTTTTCTTTCTTGATTTTCCAATGGAACGTTTAGGTTCATGCATCTGTTGTGCTATGAATGTCTGTGTTATTTTGAATCTCTTCTGCCAATAGAAACGTGCTGCTATGACTCAAGAAACCGTTAAAGGAGTCTAGAGAACTTGTTCATTATGGACCCAGAAGAATTAAATAATTTAATAGCGACCCTGTTTCAAAGAAGGTGTCCTACTCACTTCATCCATTCACAAGCCCTTCGAAAAATTGCGACATGCCTGGAAATAAAGGAAATTCCTCCTCAAGCAGAACCGTGTGAAGTGGTGGAACAAAAACTTCAGCAACTGCATAACAAAGCGGTAGTAATGCCCAACAACATTCTTTGGGCGACGTCAGATGTTGAAAAATTTATCAAGGAAACTTCAAATAAGTATTCTTTATCTGTGGATCAGCACCTCTGGGATAAGGTACGTGATTCACTACAGACCCAAACTCAGGCATTCCGTGAGTTAGCACTCGATAAAGCTACTGACATTGACAGGTACCAAAGAAGATTGACTACACCAAAGTTTGATGGCTATACCGACTGAGAGGCATACCTAGCAAAATTAGAAAGCCAAGCCAGAGTAAATGAAGTTCCCTGTCAGACATTAATACGCATATTCTTACTCTTGGTAGAGCCTCATCTCGCTGACTGGGTGTGGGAGATAACCGATGAAGCAGCCAACTGGACAGAGGCCAAGTCCCACTTGATTTGCCGCTTTGGTCGAAAGAAAGCACGCCAAAAGGAACTATAACGACGGACTCAGAGCAAAGATGAAGCATTCGTTAAATACTATGCAGATATGAAAGCCATCAACTGATTACTCATACCGCCCCTTACAGAGGCGAAGCTGGTCGAGCTTGCAAAGAAAAATATGACCGAGTATTTGAATCGACGAATATCTTGGTCCACCACTAAAACGGAAGCAGAACTATTGGCGGTCTATGCTGAATGGGAAGACTCTCAATCCAGTCGCCACAGAAATATGATTCAACAGTAGTAATTCAGCAAGAGAGCCAGTCCTCTAACGACCCTGTTGGAACAAAACAGAATGACAACGTTCGATTCAGGTGTTGTGGTTGCGGGGGACCTAACACTCTGCACTGGAATTACCCCTGTAGTGAAGAAACGCCCTCTACCATTACTCAACGAGACTAGGCACCCCCTTGTTGGTTGCTAAGTTTGGTTCCCACTCAGTTTTCGGCTAGTTACCCTGGACTCTCCTGAGAGAATTAATGGTGGTCTACAGTAGAACGTGTTGAACATTTAGTGATTATTTCTTTTAATGGACAGTTACCACGATTATTATCAATCTGAGAAGAAAAGACAAACGTTCTTAGCTTGTAATACGTACTGATAAAATTTAATTTGACCGAAATGAATCATATAATAACTGCGTCTAGAACCTTCTAATTGAAGCTGCTCGTAAAGCTACTTCTGGAGCACTTGCTTCCGTTGTGTGTTTTGTAACTTCTAATGAAATCCCTTTGTACATCGACTTGCCGATTCTTGAATTGTCTTACTGTGTTACTGTAAAGGAAAATATATAGGCAGAAAAAATATTTCTTTGTGAAGAAAATTTTTTTTTTGAAAAGTAGGGGAGGGACTATAACAGCCGGAAAATAGACCTCTTAATAAAAAATAATAAAAAGGTATGCTTTGAAACATGTTAAAAGAGACTCCCGTAGCATGCTCGTATTTGTCTTAATTTTTGTGCTGCAAAGTTTTATCTAAGTTTACAATTGTTAGTCTGAAGATTTTTAACGCTTGCCAATTCATTGTTGTCAGAAAGAATGTTTTTATCGACTTCTGTTTGTGCTCGTGTCTGACGCAGGGCAGAGAAAAGGGAGGAGCAGTTTGCTTACATTAATTTTTTTGGCTTCGAAAATGGCGAGATAATGACAAGATAATGTCAGCTGCCTGAGAATTTTCTTAGTGCGATATGCAGAACTTAACTGAGTATTGCCCAATACCATTTATATTCTGCGAATTTTGAGCTATTTCCCCTTGACGAATTCGATTCGAGGGCCTGGAAGAGGTCGAAAAAAGCAGACTATTTTGATAGTCCATGTTTCGATACGATTAAACCTAAATTAAATCTGCCAAATTGTATGTTGCAAAGAATGTGTATCAATGTTTGAGGCCATGGATGTTGCTAAATGAGGAATAACCGAAAAAAAATACTGTTCGAACTTGACTTGATCAACACATCGCCCAAATCCTTTGAACCAGGCCAGCTCCGACCATCATGAGTTATTTGGTTGTTCCAAGAGATTCCGACCAAGATAAGAACACATGTGACCCAATTAGTAAGAGTTAAGGTATCATGGAATTGTAATTCCACCGTGAATTCCAGTGATGCAAACGCTCGTTCTTGCTTTCGATCCCGGGTGTTCTATAGCTCCAAGAGCAAATTAGGATGTCATCAGCATCAGAGTGAGCATCAGGACGCAGGAACCAATGTGAGGAAGAGCGACGATTTAAGCGTAGGAAAAGAGAAGAAGAGGAGACGTAGTAATGAAAAAAATCAAAGGTGAGCCATATGAATGGGTGGCAAAACATCGGTTTCTTGAGGAGGATGACGAATTTGGTCAAGTATTGTTTTGCCATCGACAAACAGGACAGCAAGGTGTTTCACCGAGCCCCCATGCTGGAGAAAGTGATGAAACGATGAGCTACGCCGTTAGAAATTACTACGCCATGCAGGGAAACCAAACAGGGGGAGAATTGCTTCAGCTCGGAGTGTGAGCAGCAGCCAAGGAGTTGGTGCCGAGTTTCACCGTGCGGGAGTCCCTTGCCAGGCTAGTAGTAGAAAAATGGCCATTTTGCGCAAGATGGTCGCCACTTCCTGTCACATGACCTGAACGCACTATCTGATTGGAAATGCTTTTTTTTCCCAAAATGACGACATGCAACTTCCTGTTTTGGGTATCGGTTTCCGTTTCAGTTTCGGATTCCTTCTTTGAGTCTTGGTTTCGTTTTCTGTTTGAATGTCAAACAGATTGCAACGCCCTCCGTTGTCAAATAAAAAATTAATGTTTTCCTTTTTCTGAGATATAAGTTTTTTCCTTTGTGTTTTTTTTTTTAATTTAAAACAATTTTTTGAGTAAAATAATATCTGTTTTTTATATTAATTTGAACAATTTTTCATTGTTTTATTTGTTATCAAAAATAATTTTTTTGTAAATTCATTCATTTTAGAAAAAAGGATGAAATAAGAGTGAGCAATTCCATTTTTTTTTTCATTTTACAAATTTATTCAAATTCATATTCAAATATTTTTCTTTCAATTTTTAATAATTTCAAAAATTATTGTTAATGATTTAAATCATGATAGTTTCACCAAGTTTATAAAATGGATAATGACATTGCAGTTTCTTTAAGATCTACTTGAATATTTTATTATATAAAAGTAGTTCAATTAAATATTCGTTTTCGGTTTCATAAAAATAATAAAATGAATAACGACATTGTATTTTATTTTTATGTATAGTTGAAAATTTCGCTATATAAGTATCGTAAAAAAATTCATTTCACCAAGTTTCATAATATAAATTTAAAAAAAATGTTAGTATTTGTTAATTTTACAGAAAGTTTTTTTTTTTGTTTGTTTTTGAAGACAGATCTTTAGTCTTACACATCCTTTAAGTAGATCTCTTCCCATGGTTTGTTTGTTTTTTCTTTTAATTTTCATATTTGTTTTTTAATCTTAAAACCAATCTTCAATTTTGTTTTCTAAATTTATAATGTCCATATGGACATGATGTTATTCCATCATCAAAAATGTAATGCTTATCATCATATGCGTTTAAACACATTTTATTTATTTTGGTCGAATGCAAGATATGTTTTTCACTCTTTATCATCCTCATTTTGAAAAAATGTTGTTGTTGTTTGTTTAAAGTTTGAATATAGTCATTATGACATATTTTTGTTTTCAATACATTTTTTTAAATTCCTTTTCCTGTTTTTTTGTTTTCACCATCAAAATTACTCCTATTTTTAAAAAAGGCGATCCTAATGTGTATTCAAATTATCGTCCCATCTCAACCCTACCTGTATTCGCAAAAATCTTCGAGAAGCTTTTTTTTATTCGTTTATCCCAATTTGTCTATTCTCATAACCTTATTAACCCTGCACAACATGGATTTACTCCCAATCGAAATGTCGAAACTGCATGCTACGATCTAATCGAATTTGCTTCTTCCGAAATGTCTTCTAATAAATATGTTGCTTCTATCTTCATCGATTTTTCTAAGGCCTTTGACTCTATCCCTATTTCTTTACTTCTTTACAAATTGTCTTTTTTTTATAATATACATGGCCCACCTTTGGCCTGGCTTTCTAATTTGTTAACTAATCGGCGTTATTTTTTAGCTTTTTCTGGTAAATCTTCCTTAACTCTAAACAGAAGCCATGGCATGCCGCAAGGTTCTATTCTTTCCCCTTTGCTTTTTAATCTATTTATTAACGATTTACCAACGGTTTTTTCTTTAACTAACCCCATTCTTTACGCTGACGATGTTACTCTTTTATTCTCTAACCTAAATACTTCTCAATTAATTTCTTCACTTAATTTGGCTTTATCCGAACTGAAAAATTGGAATGAAGCGAATTTTTTAGTTGTCAATACTGATAAAACTAAACTCATGTTTTTTTTTCAACGTAACAAACGTAACGTTCCTAATAACCCCTTAGTTTATTATGACCATCAATTGATTTCTGCTACTAATTCTTTTAAATATCTTGGCTTAATTTTAACCCCTGATTTAACTTGGGACCTCCATATTGACAATTTGTTAACCAAATTAAACAAAAATCAAGGGATGATCTCCAGACTCCAATATCTTCCAAACCATATTCTATTAACCCTCTACTACTCCTTGATACACTCCTCACTTTGCTACGGTATCATTTTCTGGGGATCCTCCACCTCGTATAATTTAAATAGAATCTTGAAACTACAGAAATGGTTCCTACGTACACTATTGAAACTTAATTTGTCTTTTTCAGTCTCTCATTACTTTGCGCTTTTGCGCATACCAACTATTCATCAGCTCTATGCTATTCAATTATGTTCTTTTATTTATAAAGCCACTAACTCTCAATTGTCCCTATCTTCTTCTCTAAATATAAGACTACATCAACATTTCCATACCTATCCAACCCGTATAGCCAGTAATATTCGCTTACCCTTAATCAAAAATAACTATTTAGGTAGATGTATTTCTTTCATTGGCATCAAATATTGGTCACAGCTACCCTTAGATATTCGTATCTTACCTACTTATAATGTCTTTAGAAAAGCTTTAAAAAAATTTGTATTTGTCAACAACATCTTTTAAGTTTATTATAATTGTTTAGTAATTTCTGGATTCAGCTAAATCAGCATTCTCACCAGTTGTATCAATTTTTTTTTTTGATCCTAATATTATCTAGGTTATGAAAATAGTCTTAAATTTTTATATTTTCTAGTATTTTTCTCCCATAATTTTATTTTATATTACTAATTTAAATTACTAAGTTAAATTTTATTTGTCTACATTCATCAATGTTTTGTATTCAAAACGATTACTCTAAGTGCTTTTTTACCTTTTCACCGTTTTCATTTGGGCCTGCCCCGTTTTGTTTTGTTATGTTTTGTTTTATATTTGAATATTGTTTTTTCCTCCAAACGTCACTACTAACTGTATGTTTCATTATTGTATTTATTTCTAGTAGCCCCCGGGGACCTAACTCGTCGGTTTTGTACCATACCGGTCCCCGGACGGCGTCATTGTATCTTCCTCTAAAAAAAAAAACAAAAAAACAAAAAAAAAAAAACAAAACAAAGATAAGCGAGTACATTTTTGACTTTAACCCCACAAATTTCTCAATTGGCGTACCACACATTTCATCCTTATATTTACCGAGAACTTTTTTGTTAGCATTTGAAAAAATTTGATGTTCTTTTGGATAATCGCTCGCGTCAAATAAATCTAAATTTTCTTCTATGTCTTTATATACATTATCGGTTTTAATACAATAAGTAAGAGAGTCAGTGTCTGTAAATAATAATTGACAATTAGTTTCATATCTTTTTTGCATGTAATTATAATGAACATTATACATTGTATCTTTTGAGAAATCCAATGCTGGAAATCCTATAAAAATTGGTTTATTTAATATTACTTTTAACCGATGTAATTTAAACAATACTATGTTTTCATTTAAAATATCAAAGTGTGTTATGCTAGATTTTGCAAACATCTTCTCTGCTTTTTTGAGTGAAGTTACCAATTGTATATTTTCTCGTTTTGAACATTTTCAATACTTTTTCCATATATCGAATTATTTAAAAGCTTAAAAAAATCTTTTTTAATATGTATTGACACTGACTGTCGCTTATATATATTAAAATCGATGAATGGTTTTAACCACGGTTTCTGGACAAATGATACAACGCGTCGGACATTTTTCAGTTTCATACCATGTTCCAAATAAAATTTCCAGTTTCGGTAATGACAGACATATTTCTTTTTGGGGAAAAGGTTTGGTATCAATTTTGTGGTCTTTTTTTTGGTACATTGTATCGTTCGTTAAGAATTTTATTATAAGGAAATAACATATTATCATTACTGTTATGTTATTCGTTCGATCTCTTTGTGCTGCAACCATTGAAAGTTAGAATGTGGTAATGGTTGCGACAATGCATGACCATATAGATTATTCGCATCGTAATACATGATGTATGTATTTTCAGATTTCGAATTAAAATTTTCTATTTTCTTATTATTCGCTTCGGCATATCGATGGGTAATCATCGAGACACCGCTGCGTATTCCTTTTTCAAAAAACAAATACATGTCAATGTCTTTCAACGATTCGATTCTTTCTTTTGTCATTTTCAATTTTGCGTCCCATGCCAATCCGGGTAAACTAAAAAAATGTGCAGGATTGAGTTGATAATACTGAATGCTAATTTTCCGGAAATTTTCAAATACATCAGCTAATAATAACACATCTGTTGTTAAATAAACATCGTGATAATCACCTAAAGTTTTACAATTTGTTTCAGACCAAACTTTTTTCGCATAAATGTAATCTTTCTCAGTTACATTTTCTTCATTTAAAGAGGAATAAAAATATTCCCAAGAAGGTAAAGATTGTTCTTCGAATTTTTCAAAGGAATCCATGTAATCATAAGGATAGATTCCTTTACGTGTAAGAAGATTTCCATATTTTGGTAAACACGACTTTAAAATCAGAAAATCTTTTGAAGTCAATACTAAATTTTCTAATGAAGACGACAGGAAATGAAAAGAATCTAAAAATAATAAATTTTTAATTTTGAGTGCGATAAATTTTTCACTAGACTGTGGTATGACATTGACATTCGCATTTTTAAAATAAGACAACCCATGGACTAACAAGTGTGAATCGTATGATTTAAAATTATGCAAAAAAAATAGGTAAATGTTTTTTATGTTTATGTTTTAAATTACAAGATTGATGTGCAGCTCCATGAAATTGTCCTGTCAAATGACAATGATCTTTTACTTTTATTTCTCCTTCTAAAAACTTTTGCTTGCATATGTGACATGTTGTCGAATTTTGAGTTGATAATTCTACATCACGTGTCACGTTGAGTGTTTTTTCTTGTTTTAAATATGTCAAAATTTTTTTGTAATCGTTTTCAAGAAGAATTTATCAACACAATTTTCACATCTATAGATTTTTTTATCAACAATTTGTTGTTTATCATCTATTATCACATAACAAAATCCACAGGGTATGTGTTTCTGATAGTGTAAAGTATATGAACGGTCCGAATTGGGTAAACATGTTTGGAATTTTTGCAGTATGCACTCAAAATCAGCATACACAACGAATAGTACAAATAATTGTTTATCATAACGTTCAAAGTGTAAATAACTGGTCTTGGGCATCTCTAATACCTGCGGTTTATGTTCGCGAGAATATGTTTTATGCATTCCTAATTTTGATTTTGATCGAAAAGAAATATAAACAAAAAGGACATACATTTCTATGTTTTTTTGTTCTACAAAGTGCGTGAAAATCCTAATTAAACAATAATGATTTTCATTCAAAAGCAATAATTTAATCCCTTTATTACCTTTGAATGAACTAACATATAAAGGAAAAACCATCTTCTTTTCATATCCATACATGTGAATAGTGATATTGTTATCTTTTTCAAATTTAGGAATGTCAGCGATTGGTGTTGGTAAATGAATATTGCTGCAATCTAATTCTTTTAAATGCTTTTTATAATGTTGAACGCGATTGAGATGATTCAAGCGATAAATACAATAGACATCTGCTAGCACAAAATATATAAAACATCGATTATCGTGACTTTTGACATTGATTAACGCAAGTTTTGCTTTTAAATGTTTTTCTGTTTCTATAAAGCATCCTCCTGTTAACGGGTTAAATTTTCCAAAAGATACAATCACATTTGTCAAAAGTCACAATAACCCACCCCGATCCTAATCCCAAAAAAGTCTCGATATGATCTGAAATGATCTTTAATCCATCTGAAATAGTATCACATATTTCATTTGATACGATTTTTTTTGATTTCGTGCAAAAAAATTAGTCATTGTTTTTGGACTGATTGTGTCCAGCGTTGTGGCTTTGACCATTGAAACCGTGATACATAATAAAAATTTAAAACTAAGTAAATATTCATAAATTTTGTAAAAAAAGTTTGTTAAATCTGATTTTATAAAAATTAAAATTCTCAGCAAATTCAGAAGGTGTTTGGTTTATATCATATGTGTATGAGGTACAGAACCAGCGAAATGCGCTTTTCGTTATACAAAAAGCTGAAAATTTTGTGGGCAAATTTTCAAATCTGTGTGCATTTTCAGTATGTTCGCATAATGCACATGCAGTTTTAAATTTTGAATGACAAACAAAGCATGAGAAACTTTTCCCATTAGGATGATGTTCTCTACTATGTATCCTCATCTCCTCCTCTGTTGAAAAAGTTTCTTTGCAATGGTGACAATACTGTTTTGAATGCTTCATCCAAAGATGACGTGTTAGGGTTTTTTTAGCTGATATTGCACATAGCTCACAAGTGTGTGATGGCATCTTGAAAAGAAAAAAATAAAAGAATACAATATTTACATTAATTTTTTTTAAATGTACGTACAAATTGATATACATAGTGATCAGAATCATTCTGATTTAACAAATCATCAATTATTTTATCAGGATGAGTTCCTTTACATCTATTATAAATGTAATAAATACATTAATGTGCACAAACTTTAGAATTAAATTTCTGTAATTGTATTTTGTTATACCACCACCTTTTGTGTTTACATTTTGATAAATATTCAATTACAGTATAGTTCACGGGGGGTAACCCCAATGGATCCCAATATTCTTGACATGACAAAACTGCCCAAGTGATCCTTTTTTTTGTACTAGGGTCAATATTCACAACCATCCAACCTTTTTGTTTTGATGGAATGTGATCGCTAGAATAAACAGCTTGAAATTGTGAACACAATGGTGATAAAATTTCTTCAATTTCTATATTATTCATTTTTTTAACGGTTTATCATATTTAATATTCTACAATAATATTGCGTTGATGATCGATTTCAAACAAATTATTGGTTTCTCCATATACTAAAATGTTGACATAACTAGTGAGGTTTTCTTTGAATTTCACTTCAAGCCTGACCACACTGTTGCGTATTAAAGATATGTGAGAGCTTTCATCTGCTGCATGATCGGGGGTGAGGTCAAAACAAAATAATGTGTAACCATCTTCTTCCCAGATCTTATAAGATATACCATTAGAAAGATTTAGAAATGAAATTCCTAACCCGCTAAGCATTTTTGCATATGCATATGCATAATTTTTATTTGTAAAATCCATCATGATAGGTTTACCATCCACAAGATCTCCATCAACATTGACAGACATAGAGGTTATGTTAAAATTTTCAAATTTTAATGGGTCATTTGCATAATTGCCATTAAATCTATTGTGTTTAATAAGACCAATAACGATTCGATTTGGAATTTGTCCTGGTCAATGCTTGCTGAATTTTACCAGTGATGGCTGTGTGAGCCTTGATTTCAGTCTTGCGATAGGGATATTTTGCATTTCCAGTTGCTAATGCACGTGCATGTGCCAAAAGTATACTTGGTGAAATTTTAATTTTTCGAATCAAAAGTGCTGCTTCTTCGAATATAACGAATATATAGCAGCTCTCCTCTCTTCATCTTTCCTCCAAAATGAAACAGAAAGTTGCGAGTTCTTAGCATCTTCATTGTAATTCAGTACTGTTTGCAAACATGCTTTGTATCCATAAAAAGCAATACCACCAGAAATTAATTTTCCATTAAAAAATACATCAATTTGACTGAATAAATTTTGTAATAACAACTGACAAGGTGTAATCTGCATTTAAATTTCTGTAGCCGTTTTTATAATTTTTAATTTCAAATACAATAAAGTTTTGGCTAAATCAACATATTCGTCAGGGCTACCAGGTACGAAAAAGTCTACCACGCTCTCGGCTGATAAAGTTGCTAAAGGTCTGTATTCAACCACACGTGTATTATCGATGCTTGTCTGAGTTGGTGGTACACTAAACAAATCCAGTGAGCTCAAAAGACAAGAGCAACTTGTGGGATAGATGAGTGACATGATGACTCTAAAATAATGTCACATTTATGCTAATCTAAAATTGTCAAGATTTCCTTTTTGCTTTTCCTTCTTTTTGCATGTCGTTTCACTTTTTGAGTTGCACGTGATTTGCGTTTTCGACCAGATCCTTTTTGTAATTTTTTCCCAAGATCGTCAACAATTTCCTTTCCAGTCTCTTTAAACCTTTCTTTCGTTGCTTCTTTTAAATCTTGTCCAGCAACAACATCACTTTAAATATTTGCACCTGTTGCTAATGCTTTTTTCCCTAAATAAGGTGTTACTTTTCATAAAATTGGTAAGGCCCATCTTCCGATTGAACTGAATAAACTACCTAACTCATGTCCCCTTTGAAATTTTGTGCTGTAGAAGACAGGTAATTGTTGACCACCTGCCTGATTCATGTAATAGTCTATGTATGGACAACAACGCTTCATTGTAAAGAACTAAATTCTTCGCATGATGTCAGTGACTTATATAGGAGAAAAATCAATTCTTTATAAAAATCCGCGCATTATATACTCTTTTTTTTAAAATGAAGAATGCAAATAACATAACCATAATGACCAAATGGTGTTCTTTCTCCAATGTCATTTCTAATATGGATTTCAACTGTTAAAAAATTCTGTTTTATAAGTGGAACATATTGCAATCTGGAAAAATCACATTGGTTAATTCACCCTGCTCACCATGTACAGTTACAATTTTTAACAAAGGTGCATGTGTGTCACCAACATGTTGTGGAATTATTAAATCAGTATAAACATACAAGTTGTCGATAAATTTGGTGGGTATCAATTGAGCTGGATATGATGCTATGATTCACATTTCTACTTTGTTAGTTGTTACTGGAAATTGTGCACTATCAAATCCTAACCTTTCTGCTAATCTTTTTCCTAAAATCATATGCACATAAAAATTCTTAGCTGCATCTGCAAAATTTTTCAGTTGAAAATGTTTATATGGTAGAATGTAGGTTAGTGCTGGCATTGTAGGTACATTTCCAAAGATTCCTCCTCCTTTACGATTTTTGAGTTCAACAATTATAGCATCAGTAAGTTGCTTCAAACTATAATACGAATTACCTTCTTTTGTACAAAGCAGTTCAAAAGACATATCAGTTTCAGTTACGGTTTTCTTGTCATTGTCAAATTTATAAAGAACCACTTTGGAGAGATCATCTTTCTCCAACAAAATACTTTCTTGAGTAAAATTATTGGGAAAATGTATTTCTGACAAAGCAACATACCATTCACCAGGTAAATCAATCAGTTCACTTAATTTTGTTTTGTAATTTTGCAGGGTGTTTGTTGGAAAAAATGAATGGGAACTATTAGATGGTGATGTTAGATAAAATTCTTCCATTATGTTATTATTTTAGATAAAATTCTTC
>JAHWFO010040937.1:415624-453467 GCA_023313115.1 Rhysida immarginata
TTAGATAAAATTCTTCCATTATGTTATTATTTTAGATAAAATTCTTCCATTATGTTATTATTTTAAACTTCAGGTAAATTTCTTACCCAAGAATCAAATGAAGGTAGATAACCTAACTAACGCACGAAATATTCGACTGTGCCATCTTTTCTCTTATGAGTATTCAGTTTACGTTCTATTTTATACAACTTGTGACGTTGTTTTGCAAATTTTTGTAATTCTTGTGAATAAAAACTTCTTTTTATTGGATTTTTGTTATAATCAATAATGATATAGGTAGGAATTTCTTGTCGAGACTTAATACCTTGAACTGTGAATACTTCTTCTGTCCAATGAGGAGTGAACCCACGAGAGTAGATGTCACGTCTTTTAACTATGCTTACAGTATCATCTTTTTTTATCCCACACCATAAAGATTAAGGAAAACAATATGTTGATTACGTTTTTTCAACTTCAATAGGTTTCGTTTTAATCGAACGGTGCTAACTTTTATGATATGCATCACCAGGTTTTTGTATTACTTCTTAATATCTTTGAGTGTTGTTGGCATGTAAATAGTGATATAATTTCTCTCGAAATGTGCGATTGAACCGTTCTGCAACTGATGACTTGATATCCTCGTTTCTGTGGAATAATGTTTAATTCCAAATTTATTTAATACTTTTTTCACAGATTTATTGTAAAATTCTGAATCTTTGTCCGTGTTAAGAAATTCGGGTTTATTGTTTTCAAATAATTCTTTGAAAACCTTTGCAAGAGTGTTACCATCTTTCCGTTTTAAAGGTCATACAATCGCTTGCTTGGAGAAAATATTGTTAACAAATATCGATGTTCATCATTAGAAGAAGAGAAGTTCGATAGATCAATAAGATCTGCTGCCCAAATCTCATCTTTTGCATAACTAATAATAAGATTACGGAAAAATTTTCTTCTTGCTGGTTTAAAAAGTGTATAATTATCTTCACGGCTCAACCATAATTTAACATCATTATTAGTCACCGGGATGTTGTTTAGTTTTGCTTCTCTGTACAAACGTTGATTACCGCCAAAGCTACCAGCTGAGCTCGGATCGTAATAAAGTTTATGCAATTGCTTCTTAATAGAAGTCTTCATCCCATTCAATTGTACCTTCCTTTGCAGATGCTTCTGTTTCCTTAAGTATACGCTGTCGAGGTGTTAATGAACGTTTCAAATCTTTAGGCTTAATGACCGTTTTAATCTCTTCCCATCCGGCTTCTTTTGAAATTGTATTACGAGTTGCTTTGGATTCTGTAATAATTCCTTGTATCAACCGTCCTACATGTGAGCCAATCACAACACAATCATGGTGAATAAACTGACCTAAATTGTCCCACTTGATACGACCTGATTTTAAGACTCTCTTTACAGGTCCTCTATATTTTAACGGTAGTACTTCTAAAATTTCTGCAATAGGTTTTCTTTCCACTTCAAGAATTGGACTATCCAATTCAGCAATTGGTATGTTATTTTCTACATTTGTTTCTCTATTAGGTACGAATTCAAATGTTTTTTATTCTGTTTTTTCAATAATAGGTCTCACTGGTATTGGTTCTTGTATATAAAGCTTACTGTATTTTAAATATTTTTATAATAAATTTAAATACAGTTTTGGTTTTGAATATTCATCTAAATCTGTACGTAATAAAATTTCATTTATTTCTTTGTCAAGTTGTGACAATGGTCTTTCTAAAGATGAACCGGGTAAATTACTCATAGGGTATAATTGCATTTTTTGAAACATTGTGGTAAAAAAAGTTTAGCGACCTTCAATCAATCCATCAAGTAAACCAAGAATTGGCGGAATCAATGCACCAAGGAAAACGTGACTTTCTGACTAAGATTTAGTTTTTTTCGACGATTTGAATATTTTCTTGCAGCTAAAATCTTCAATATCTTTTTATGTTTTTTTATACGTGCAATTTCACTTTTTTTAATGGGATTTTTCCTTTTAATATATTCAATGTGCATAGAATAATCACATTAATAAGTTCAGGATTAGTTAACAATCCGCATTTAACATGCGGTTTAACTTTTTTTGATATAAATAACTGTAGTACAGGAAGAAAATCTTTAACCTTCTGTGGCATAGTCTTTCATTAGATAAACTGTTGATGGAATTTGAAAAATATACAATGGAAACGTGTGTCTGGTCATAAGTTAATAAATAAATGTGAGTAAGCCTTTGATGTGCAATCATTATATAATAACCAACAACTTCCAATGCCTAGTTGATTTCCCAGATATTTTATTTGCGAAACGTCTCGACGTGATTTGAATAAAACTAAATATTGACAATTTAATTGAACTGTGCGTAATTTTTTCTTATATAGCTTATGTGCGATTAAAACTATTGAAATGTTTCTATGATGGCTCCCTCTTGTAAACTAGGAATTTAAATCTTGGTTGTTTATTTCCAAACAAAGGTCATCGATAATTAATAATGTTGACGGAGGTAAAGATTCAAAAAATTGCAAATCAAATCCATTATAAAATGAAATTGAAACAGGGCATTGACTATGAAGCCTATCATAAATTTCTTATTTTTCTATATTCTGTGGTGCTGGTTCAATTAGACATTGACTATTTAAGATCAATTTCTCCACAAACATAGTTTTTCCTGACCCTGTGGGACCAGCGAGAATGGTATTTGATGGATGATAGAAACGCACATCCATGATGAATAATGATAAAAAGAACCATTTGTTATTCTATTTAACTAACTTAATTTAAAAAATTTTTTAAATTAAAGAGTTTAAAAAATTAATAAATAAAATAGAAAACACAAATATTAATACAATACAAACATTTGTATATTTAATTTTTATATTGTTTTTAAAATTATTAATTTGACATTGTATTCTTAATGGTTTACATTATGAACTCATTCATTAAATATTATTAAATAAAATGCAAAAAAAAAAAAACCAAACAATTTTGCAAGCAAAAAGTTTTAAATAATAAAACAAATAGAATAAATAACACATAATAAAAATCTAATTTGCGATTACAATTTCATTTTTGTTCAATAGATCAATAATATATGGATATTACAAGGTATATTTCAGTAAAAACGGATCTGATTTAAATACACACAGTCCTATTTTTGAGTTCAACCACACAGGGAAAAAATATTGCAACGGAATAAGATCTTTTACACATTCACTTAAATTTTGCAAAGGTTGAATGTTATTTTTCATCAAATGAATGAGTCAGTTTTTCTTTTGAATTCTCGACTTCAGAGGTGAAATCTCAATATTTCTTTCATCAGGTGATGCTGTTAAAATTAAGGTTTGACACACATAAAAAGTTTTTTTGGTCTTATATTGAATAAATCCCCAAATTAAATTTTCTTTTTCTGATGATGAAACCTCATCACAAAGCATAACAGTTGCTGTTTTTCTTCCTTTATCATAATTTGTATGTTCTGTTGCATATCAAAGAGAAAAAGTTACAGAATTTTTCTGATTACTGCTATTCATCTTGACCTCATTCAAAGTTGATAAAAAGTCGCAGTGTTTAATTTAAGAGTTTTTATTTTATACCTTTTAATAATTTATTTTCAACCAATGAATTTCATTGAAATTCAATTCTGCATGTAAGTCTTTAGGGATAAAAAAATAAACTTTAAAAAAACTACCATTGGGTATTAGAAAACAAAAATATTATTTCATATTATGATAATAAACACAAAGAAAATATGACAAAAAGAAGGAAAAAAAATTGGAGGGTGTGAGGGGTGGGGGGGATGAGAAGTGGGTGCGGGGTGAAAAGTAGGGGGTGAGGGGTGGTGGTGAAGAGGTGTGCATGGAGGGGATGGTATTGATGAGGATAAGAAGCATTATTTTTTCCATCAAAATTAACCAAAATGCAACCCATTGATGAAATTTATAATTTTCAATTTTCTAATTGAAAGATTAAATATTCTATCCCTAAGTATATTTTTTACATGCGGAATTCAGATTAAAATGATTATTACAACCAAAAACAAGTTTTACAGACCTTATTAGCTTGTGATGAATTTTCTTTTATTCAGAATGTCATAAACTTCTTTACCCTAAAAATTTGTAAAGAAGATTAAAAATCATTTTTCTTAAAAATTGTGTTTATGGTGTCAAAGATTTTAAAAATAATTTAAAATTTTCAATTTATAAAATTAAAAGAATGCATTTATAATATAAAAAAAATATACTTACAGTGGCTTTTCAAGAGGGGTTTTTTTTCCAATTCAAAAACAGATTTTCTCTTGAAACAATTTTGAAGATTTATGTCTTGCTTGCTAAGAATGTTACCAGTTAACATTTTTTGAATGTGAAAATTCAGGCTTTTATAGTAAAATTTTTGAAGGACCAATGATCCAAAAGAGACAGTTATATAACATATTATGTAATAAAATATGATAAAAACACATCTGAACTATTTAAATTCCAGACATGCTTATTAAATAATGAACCAGATAAAATTTATGAAGGATCAGATCATCCAAAAGAGACAGTTACATAAGCAATGAAATCCAGACGATTACATAAGCAATGAAATTCAGACGGTCACATAAGCAATGAAATCCAGACATTATGCAATCAATGAACCCAGACATTATGTAATCAATGAAAGCCAGTTATATTATGTAAGACACAAGTTTGAACTATTTAAATTCCAAGCAAAAATAAGTTAAGAGTATACAAAGTCTAGGTGTATGAATCTTTTTAACTAAGTTTGAAAGAAAACTGAATAAATAGAGAAATTTATCATAAACATTTCGAAAATCATAAACACATGAAATATTTAAATTTTTTTTCAGCTAATCTTTTGAAACTGATTAAAGAGAAACAACTCTACTCATTATATAATCGAACCTGTTAATTAAGTATTTTAATTTATTCATCAAACTTAAAAACTAGACAAATTATGTAAGATGATGGTTCATATATATTTTAACATGAAATAAGTTAAGAATCCAAGCATATGAGGTCTGTTCAAAAAATACGTAGACTGTTTGAGTTGCGCGGGCCCTGTTGGTCCCAATCAAAATCGCTTGGTGTCGCCATCTTCTGACAGATCCGCTGATTACAAGGCAGTTTTTTGATTTCATATATCAGTATTGGTTGATTAGCTACGCGGTAGTTTGTGAAGTGTGTTTTTTTCGTTTCGCGGAATTTTAGAATGAGTGACTTGAACGAGCAAAGAGTTGCTGTGAAATTTTGTGTTAAACTCGGAAAAACTGCCACTGAAAAGGCGGAAAAGGCCAGAAATGTGAACGAGTGGTGACTGGTTGTTTCATCATGACAATGCTCCAGCCCATTCAGCCCTCAGAACTCGAGAGTTTTTGGCCAAACACTCAATCACTGTTCTTCCTCACCCACCCTACTCACCTGATCTCGCTCCTTGTGACTTCTTGTTTACCAAACTCAAAAGACCTTTGAAAGGAAGGAGATTTGAGACGATTTCCGACATAAAGGCAAATGCGACGAAGATGCTAAAGGACATCACAAAAGAAGCGTTCCAGGACTGTTTCCAAAAGTGTGTGCGTCGGGGAGGAGAGTACTTTGAAGGGGACCCAGATGTGTAACTTCTGAATAAAGTATATTTTGTTTTATGACGTCAGTCTACGTATTTTTTGAACAGACCTCATATATAAGGAAATTTTTAATGCAACACATCACTGCCTACGGGTCTCTTCACTGAAAAGTGTAAAGAACTGAAAATGGCTTCATTGGTAAGTATAAACTTTTATTGAAGAATATTTTCTCATCATAATGATGTTTTTTCACTTTGAATTCTCTTTATATTATTTTTCAATAAGAAATAAAATGGCCTGTATGGAAACACGATCAATCTAGGGTCCTTTTGATCACTAACCCAGTGATTGATCGTTGTTGTCCATCCAACGTTGTCAAGACTTCCAAAACTTATTTCTTTTTCTGGAAAAGGTTTGCAAACATCGTTTTTTGCTTTTTTGACAAAGGAGGGCGTTGCAACCTGTTTGAGAGGTAAACAGAAACCGAAACTGAGACTCAAAGAAGGAATCCGAAACCGAAACCCAAAACAGGAAGTCGCACGTCGCCATTTTGGGGAAAAAAGCATTTCTGGTCACGTGACCTGTACGAACCAATCAGAGAGTGCGTTCAGGTCACGTAACAGGAAGTGGCGGCCATCTGGCACAAAATTGGCGCAAAACGGTTATTTTTCTAACTACTCAGACTTGCTAAGGTCATTAACCGACTATATCACGACAACTGTAGATGCCAATTTTATTGTGGGCTGCAAAGCCAAATTAGTAAAGATAATTTTTAGTGAGCTTGGTAACAGAGATCTCTATTATGACACTGAAATTTGTGGCATCTGGCCCGGCAGAGTGTCAGTTTATTTCAATGGTTAAGTGGGCTTTACAATAGTTAATACCTGCAAGATTCGAGTGTTTTAGCAAATTGCAGTTCCTCGCCTTTAGGCCACGAACATCAATGTGTGTCATTTGTGTATTTGTGAAAAGAAAAAAAAATCCAATGGAAGTGATTTTTCCATTGATAGGTTCCGGCATTAAATGACGTACGGTTATGTTTTCTCATGGGAGTGTGGCTTTAATGTTTTTTTTTCAGATAGATATTAATATAAAATTTGGCCTGCTGATTACATATATTATTATAAAAAGCTAATGTTTGTGATTTTACTTGAATTGTTTAGCTTACGAGTCAACGCAGTGAAAAATTGTAAAGAGCGTTGGTACTATTCAGAAATGTTATCAATATCTTACGTTGCGCTACAGTCAACGCATTTACGCATTTATTATTGTAATTGTATGTGACATTTATCGATGTCTTTGTTTACATTTACCCAAATAAGACTTTGTTTATCTACAATTAAGACTTTAATTGAACTCATGGATGTGTCCTTCATTTTTGTTTATCAAATACATTAGTGTTTTAGATGTGCAATGATTTGCTAATTGAGCAAAGGACTGATTTAGTGGCTCATATTTGTGATTTGTTGTTTGAGTGTGATTTAGTGTTAGTTATTGAAGTTTCATTTGTTCAAAGGATACAATATTGATCTTCCAATTATATGATTGGTTTATTTAAATTTAGGCCTTAAGATTTTGCTATTGTTGCCATATATGCTTTATCTGTTATTGCCTGTTCTAAATTATGTATTAATCTTTGTTGCCGGCGAGTTGGCCTTTATTTATTCCTGCTATTACAGTTGGTTACACATTGTTATTTAAGAGTGCATTTAAATAATAGTTGGTCATTATGTTTAAGAAGCAGCAGCAGCTGTTCTAATTGTATGTATGTCAATGGTCAGGTTAAGTGTTTTAAGCCTGGTATAGTTGTTGGTACATACTTTATTATTAAGTGAATGTTTGTGGTTTACTTCATTCCAGACCAAGCTATAATGTATTAACTTCCTATTAAGTTTTGTATGGTGATCTTGCACTTTGAGTTTGTGTTCAGATCATGCATCCAACAAGTGCTATTGTGTTTGATAGTAGTTACTATTTTTAGTTTACATTTTTGCCTTTGTTTTTAATAAGCATTGTTTAGTTTGTTACCTTTAACCATGCACTGTCACCTGTTTTACCTTCCACTGCGCTACTCATAAATACAGCTTATAAAACCATGACATAAGGTTTTCCCGAACTAACATTTCCCTCTCCTTGCTTCACCCCTCCCCCCTCCTTACTCTTAGGTATTGATGAGCGGCGTACACGAGATGGTAACTGTTGAGCGCTCGCTGACTGCACACTTAATCACCGGAATGATGGCACTATCGATTGTTTGTACAATGAACGAATTGAACCATCCCACTACAATAAGTCCTGTATACCCCGACGCACGGTGAACTATGCTTCAGGAGATGACCCCATGGTCCAAGAGCGTTCATTTATCCCCTGTTTTTGACTGGCAGGTAAAGAAAAGAGACTAAGATGAGAAGTTGGGTCGACGAAAACCCCGAGTATGACTAAAAGAGGCATGTGCACATTGAACTTGGCTAACAAACGACTCCCAATATTTATCTTGATTTTGAAAAGTCATTTAAATAATATGTTCGAACTTTATTATTATTTGCTATGGCTATATTTTTTTTAATATGATTGTGTTTTCTATGTTTTCGAGCTCAGAGAATAAACCTGGTAAGGTACCCGCTACAGTCAATTTGTGACATATCAATTTATTTTGGAACTCGTTTAGTTAATAGGTTGTTTGACGTCAACATTTATATCTGGATTCAAGGTAAGAAGATTTTAATTTCCTTACACCCCACTTAGGACGACTTACTCGCAAGAGACTTAAACAGGGGAATTCACCCGACTTTGCCCATTCCACAAAATAATGTAGTTGAAAATGTCAACGTAGCATTGAGAGTAATAATATTTAAGGCCATTGGAAGCTTGGCCGATCGGTATTGTAGCAGGATGCACATAACTGACCGTTAAAGTATGTAGCTGTGTATTGTTGCGTGCATTTTTCTCTTCACGCATTTTAATTTCACCGAATTTTTTTTTTCTGTTCATTACGCCTAAAACGTTCTTTTTGCATCAACCTCTTGATGGACAGTAAATAAGATATTATGTCTGTCTCACAGCTTATTCTTTCCCATTCGGGCGTTGTTAGTCAGGCCTCCCATTTTTTAGACTACCTCTTCCGTGATCGGAGTCTGGTTATAGCCATGATTTTTTTTCCGAGCTATGATAGTATCATGCTGAATCCGCTCATTGGCTTATTCTTAATTTTCCTATGCTAATCGGAGGTTACGGTGTCCCCTCTTGTACAATTTATTAAGGAGTACACATGACGTGCTCAGGTTACGTTGGGTTTTTTTTTTACAGAATTTTCCTAGTTGCATTATGGAGCTTTGTCCTTCACTTTCAAGTTTTCACTTATCATTAGGAAATATCCATGTTTCTGATTATTTTATACCTGGCCAGGCAGCTATGGAGTAGACGCGATTTTTTTATAGTAGAATATACTAACTGCTAGTAAGTTTAGGACAGCTTTACATAGACCAAGTTTTTTGCTAAGATTTTCTAAAATAAATTCTCTTTGAGTTTGGAAATTTCTTTTTATATTATGAAACTTCATAGTTCCAATTTTTATAGAATTTCTTGGCCCAGAATCAAATTCTGGATTAGCTAGAATTTTCTTCGTTCACTCCCTGCTATGGGTTCCGGAAGATTATGAATCGTTAATTGATATGAATTGTTTTCACTTAATTTGGGTTTTTTCCCTTGAGAGCTACTCTTGAAATTTTTTTTCCTCATGGTTTTTATATATCTTTAAATATATTTTTTTATTATTGGCATCGCTTTTGGTTATTATACGTTAACCTCTATTGTTGTAATGAGCAATCTTTTTTTACAAGACAAGTTTACTGTATTGTTTATTGCGCAATTGTTTTGTTATCAGAGGCTCTTCTTTTAGAGCAGCGCCCGCTGTTAAATATTTGTCGTGCGCGAGTCTTGCTGAGGTCTCGTGATCTTTTCCTGGCTTCTGGGAAAAAATTTCTTCTTGGGGGGCAGTTGCTAGCAGAAAGAAGAAGGAGTCAGTGGCAAGCCGTTAACTGAGGTTGGTTAGCGATCGAACGTATGACATTCAATGAACTATATTAATGCTCAATCACTATTCGACGGTAAAACGACTCTGACCCTGGGTCTTGGAATAACGATAAGATGGGCAAACCTCCCTTTGTAGCATTAACTTGAGCCGGATTTGAATTTTCCTTTGCTTGATTTTTCCACAAAAACGACGACGACCTCGCCAATGGAGCTGGGACTCCCCTCTTGGCCGAATGATGTCTCATTCTGTAGTGAACAATTATAAGTTTTGACTTGGGCCGACAGCCAAACCTTTCCCAGGTTAGTTTCCGCTTGCAAAATACTTTACTTTATTTTTTACCAGGACCGTCATGTCATTCGGAGCGAAGCAAGATTCGACTAACCAATTTCGTTCCGCTGGCCCATTATTCCACTACGTTCACCTTCAGGAACTATAACAGAGTTGCTTTCCTTGGCCCAGATGTTCGTCTCCTTCATTACTCGTACGGACTATGAACTTTCTACGCCTCGATGTAGAACTTATCCAAAAGGACAGTAGAAGCTGGTGAAAGAAGAAAGTTTGGCCAAAAATTTGGCATTTAATTTCTATTACTGTGTTACTGAAGGAGTCAATATGGACAGCTCTCTTCTACCTTTCCTCTTCAACTTAATATCATATTTTGGCGGGATACCTATGTAGAGATTTTTTTTTATTTTATTATTCTTTTGTTTTAGTTTATTTTATCATTTTACTTCTGCTTATTTTTGTACTTTTTTGTTAGTCCTATTATTTTCTCTTTTCTTGGTTTTTTTTTCAGAATTATGTAGCGTGCCATTAACTATCATTAGCCTTCATTCAAGAGTTTTTACCTTTTAGCTACTCAATAAAAGTACTTGTCCAGTCTTATCTATTTTCACTGAATGTGTTGATCTTATTTAGTCATATTGGTCTGTATCTTTGTCAATGTATAATTTTTCCATCACTTTGTAGTGTTTTCTCGCTGTCTTTGTTTTGTGTTTCTCTTTCCTTTCGTTTTTGTTTTTTTTTGGATCGTATACTTTTGCCTTTTTTTCTACGGCATGTGTTTATTAATTTTTTTTTGTAATCTTTTTTTGCTCTGTTTTTTTTTATATGTTTTGCTCTTTTGTTCTGTCTTATCTCTAACAGGTTAAATCCTCGTCTCCCCCAAGAGTCGTCCAGATTTCAGTGTCATCCCTTTAGCCCTCTTGGAAGTTTTCTGGTCCGTCTTTAGGGGATTCGACGCTCTAAAATAATCGTCACCCTTGTGTAACCCAGTTCTTCTGTTTCTCTTTAATTAATCTTTATGCCATCTTTCTCTGTTTTAAATTTGTTAATCAGTTGATGTTTTTCTGATTTCTTTTTACTTCCAAACAAATGTGCTCGTTCATGTCCCGCCGGAGGTTATTACCCCAGAAGATCTAAGTCCCATCCAAGTACGCCTGGCCCAACTCTGGAAATTTTGGAATCAATTTCCGTGACGTCTATGCCCAAATTCTTCTTTCCAGTGCTCTCGCAGGAATTCTGAAATCTTTATGGGCTTAGTCGAAGCTTTCCCTGGCTGTCGTGTTAATCTATTGTTTAATCCTTCCCACCATGAACTATTAACTACCTTCCTTGTTGCTTAGGTGTAATAAAGAAATTATTTGTTTGGAACGTGTTTCGTTTCATATTCTTCTCTTTTTAAATATAACTTGAATAAAAAAGGGATAATTTAGGGGCTGTTAATATTACTTGGGCAAATCAATTTTTTTGTTTGAGATTTGAAGTTTCCTCTTTTCTCAACGATTTTTTTTTTGGTCTTGTCTACGGTTTTTTTGACTAACTAAAAGTAACTGCTTGCTTTTGCATTGCTAAGGATTTGGTCGTGTTTTTTTTGTATTCTTTTGGAATTGGGATTTCTCCTTAAGGGTTTTCTCTTAAAAGTAAATGCTGAGCCTGTCAGGAACCAAAAATTCCTTTCCTGGCACGCTAGAGTTTGTACGTATGTATGTTCGTTTGTATGTACGTTTGTGACCAATTTTGGGCAGCTAATTACTCTGAAAAGGTAAATAAAAATTATATCTACTTAGAGGTTTCCTTAAATTGTTCCTTAGCATATATTTTATGTTAATTGGGTAAGCCTGTTTCGAGACATTAATTATTTTCTAAAAATTAAAAATGGCTGTAGCGTTCAAACGAGCGAACCAAACTCAATAAACTCAACATGAACGTACTCCTCTCATTAAGGCGAATTTTTTTTTCTAAATAACTTGTTTGGCTGTGATGAGTCGTTTTGGAGTTATTTACTATCTCCTCCCCTCATCAACTTTTTTTTTTATTAATTTTAATTTTTTTTTATTTTTTAGAAATTCAAACAGTGGTTCTTAAACTATACATTGACCATTTTTTATGGTAATGGGCTAAGCCTTTTTAGAGAAATTAATTCTTTTTAAAAAATGAAGAAATGGCAGAAACATTTATTTCGAAGCTCCAAACAC
This sequence comes from Rhysida immarginata, assembly GCA_023313115.1. Classification (NCBI taxonomy): domain Eukaryota; kingdom Metazoa; phylum Arthropoda; class Chilopoda; order Scolopendromorpha; family Scolopendridae; genus Rhysida; species Rhysida immarginata. The sequence goes on from JAHWFO010040937.1 coordinate 427,671, forward strand.
AATACAAACGGCATGAAGAGCTTCCTCTTATACTCCTATACAGGGATGCCACGTTTAAATCGCGAATGTCACGAAAAGTGTTGATCACGAAAACCTTAATAACGTCAAAACTATTAATGATAGACAAATGAATGATATTGCATTCGCTAGTACATAAAACAAAGCATGCTTTAGAGTTTGACCGACTTCATGCTGACGTCATCGGCTGATGCAATCGAAGAACAAAGTTGAGTCAGAAAATCTGCTCTCTGGCAGAGATTAATTTAGTCTAACTCCGGCTTCCTTTGTGATAGCACGACATTTTAGGAGGCACTTGTTTTATCTTTTTGCGCTTTATAAAATAGCTTAAAATTAAACCTCGGTATTTAATAGTAGCAAAGATATCGGCCTTCGAATTGTGAAAATTTTGCAAAACTTACAGAATTTCCAAGTTTATGCATAATATATGCCAGAAAAATTATATAAAACATCACAGGTAAACAGATGGAGAGATGGGGAATCCATGAAGACTCAGCTTTCCGATGTTGAATGTCTACAGTGCTTGTTGAACGTCTACCGTGCTTGTTGAACGTCTGCTATGGGGGAGAAGATTTGTGAGGGGCGCGGGGGGGGGGGGGAAGTAACTTTGATATCTTAAATAGGAACCCCTATTTTAATTGTATATTCAGATTGTGCACAATATTTGAGAAATGTTTTATTAAGTGTTTTTTTCAATTGATCCAACCGTTTAGGAGATAGAGACCCTGAAAGTATTGAACTTTTAAAGTTTTGAACCCAATCGATGGATCAAAGAGATAGAGAGTGGGTCTCTTACAGACACCCATATTCAAGTTTTTCATGGTCCTTAAGAATCCGAGGTCAGAATTTCAAAAATTCAAAATTTTTTAGTGCACAAGAAAAACTTTTGGGGGCAGCAGTCCTGTGGAGATATTGTGTCTATTGAAAAATATTGGATTTTGGAAATTCTGACTTCGGATTTTAAAGACCATTAAAGACCATTAAAAAGTAGAGTAGGAATGTGTAACGTTCTAGTGAATGTTAGTTACGTTTGTCCGACGTGAAGGGGGGGGGGGGTAATAAGTCTTTTATTTCGTAATTTTTTCTGTGCAATCGTCACATGTTTTAAAGCAACGATGCACCTTTCTTTAGCGTTATTTTGCATTGCTATAATAAAAATTTGCTTGTTATAATTAGAAAATATAATTGTCTTTCGCAGCGGGATGTTGACCGCCATGTTCGAACGCCTAGTTGACCCGAGATGACGCCTAGTTGGAATGAGATGTTTGTAATTACCCGATTTTTGGCCCATGAGAGGTTGTTGAATAAGCACAGTCGTCCGCAATTGATGATGACAACATAATTTTGGTGAGTGACTGATTTTTCTTGATTTATTCCGCCTGAATGCGCAAGGACACTCGGAGAAGTGTTTTGATATCGGCACGCCGCCGAACCTCCCGCTGATGGCACCAATTCAAAGCGAGACTCATGTTTTATTGTAGTGCTGCGCTGTGTGCAAGTTTAAGAAACACTCATTAACTGTTTAACAACATCGTAAACGTTGTGTTTAAATGCGTTTAAAAGTGTTTAAATGCGTGTTTAAAAGCTCTGTAAACTCTTGCTATTAACTCTTGCTGTAAACTCTTGCTTTTAGATTTTAAGAGTATGAGCGCATTCGTATAGGCGTGGGCAGATTGCTCGAGGGAGCAACGCACTGGCAAGTAGAGGGAGTCGGGCGCTAAGGTCTCCACTAGTCACAGCTCGGTTGCCTGTTTACGCACGGAGCTTTGTGTGAGGGTGTCAGCTGCTCGCCGGAGGACGCTAGGAGTAAGGTCGCTGTGCTGCCAAGAGGGGTCAGAGCACCTCCCCCCTAGCTGATCATAAAGAAGGTGCAGTGTGCGAGTTGAGCGTACATATTTGGAGCACATTCGCGGCACAGTGTCTTATTTGCAGATTAATGTCTCTGGTTACGTGTACCTCTCCAGCCATGCTTGAGCTGAAGCCCTCTGTTGCATTTATGGATTTCACTCCTGTACAATGCTAGCTTGAGGTCTGAGACGAGCAACGCCTCAATTTGATGCATGGTTTTAGGAAAGTATTTAATGAAGGGGCCCCGGTTTTTGTTAGTACATAGCTTATGTTGAGTATTTTTGTAATTGGTGTAAAGGAATATGATAAATAAAGTCATTGTAACGAAGTTCTACCACGGTGTCAGGTCCCACATCAATTAATTTGGTTCCGAACCCTAGCACCATGCACCCTCAACGCAATTTTTGCAATTAGTTGTATTATTATCAGAAACTGCGGAGGCGGGGTCGCTACAAATGTCAATAAGACCCACTCTCTATCTCCTTGTCTTCATTGATAAAATTGGGTTCAAAACTTTAAAAGTTCAACACTTTTGGGCCTCTATCTCCTAAACGGTTGGATCAAATGAAAAACCACCTAGAAAAATATTTCTCGAATATTGTGTCAATCTGAATATACCATTAAAAATAGGAGTTCCTGTTTAAGATTTTAAAGTTACCCCCTCCCCCCAGCCCCCCTCACAAGGGGGGGGGAGTAATTTTTTAAGTAATGAATTTTTCCCGCGAAATAATTCACTTTTGATTTTGGACATTTTTTCGTTCATTGCTTAGTTTCCGATAAATTCAATTGTTTCACGATAAATGCCTAACCCTGTATTTGTGACAGTTTGGGACAAGTAATTCAATATGGGACAGCTATGATTTCGCGCTGAAGTTGTTCAAGAGCCGGACTTGTGTAAATAGACAAGTTGGTTGTTTACCACGACATTGGAAGTGATTTGTTTCAGAAGATTATAGGTAAACGACGCGATTTGGCAGCGTTTGATGATTGTTGGCGCTCGGAGCTGTGGAGCTAATATTAGTAAAATGGCTGCATTCGTTAAATGTTCAAGACAAGCTGCTGTTAAATTGTTACAGACTGGACTGTCTGCCGGAAAACTGGGTGTGAACGTGCGAGTTCTGGCCATCAATATTCGGGCAGAAAAGTGAGTGGCAACAGTGGTGCAAGAGAACGGAAGGGCAACAGAGCATCAAATTACTGCAGATGTTTATCTGGGATCCTCTCAAATAATCTCTGGAGGCACTGTTCGCCATACACTACATAGTATGGAATATGGGAGCCGAAGGCCAGTTCGAACACCTTTGCTATCTGCAGTTACCAAGATAAAGCGTCTTCTATTCGCACAGGAACACAAGGATTGGACAGTTGAGCATTGGAATAAAGTCAAGTTTGACGAACCACGTTTTCAGTTGCATCTTGCAGATAACAGAATGAGAATTTGACGGAAACTGCAGGAAAGCATGGACCCCACATGCATGAGTACAATTATTCAAGATCGTGGGGGCAGTCCTGGTTTGGGGCATATTTTCCTGGCATAATATGGGTCCTTCATTTGTGTAGAAAAACGTCTGAATATCAGAACATACCTAAGTATCTTTGCTGATCAAGTTCATGCAATCATGCTGATGGTGTATCGCAGTGGAGATGGCTTCTTCCAACGTGACAATGCGGCATGCCACACTACTCGTATTTTGCAGGAATAGTTTCAAGAAGAAACAATACCTGTCCGTTGTTTGCTGCAAAAAAAAATTTTTTTGCTACTGAATATATACTTTAACCCCTATGTTGATTCGACAATTGAAAATGATAGTAAGGTGAGATTGTTGCGATTGCCACGAACGAGGACGAACCTGGCTTAGGTGGCCCCATAATGACCAAATCTCAATCCAATTGAGCATTTGTGAGAGAAAGTTGAAAGAGCCATCGGACAGATGGTTCCAAAACAAAAAATTACACACAACAGGACAGTTTTATTCATCAGGCAAAGACTGTTATGATAGCCTATAAGAAGCAGGGAAAGACATCATCTGCCAAGCACAACATTGCCCGAAAGTCGAAGCTCACTGATAGAGACTGAAGGGGTTTGAAGCGGATCACTTTATTCTGGCCAGAAAGCACAAAACAACAGCATCCATGGTGTCAGATTCTTCGCATCACCTTTCAACATCTCGTGGAGTAAATGCGAATCGCCGCAGTATTGAAGGCAGAAGGTGGCCCAACGAAGTGCTGATGAGGTGGTCAAAATAACCTGGCCACTCAGTGTATATTCATCCTAAAGTATCTGATATGGAAATGTTGTTGTTCAGTGCGATAATGAAATATTCACCAACAACAAGACCAGTCAGTGACAAAATGGAGGTGGATACTAATATTGCAATTATGACAGTTAGCATTATCAATGTAGATGCTACATTAAATTTATATGCTCTTAGCTTTATGAAGAAAAATTTTAATTTAGATTTCAAATCCATCGAATCACATAGTACATTGTGTGACAGTACTATAAATTTTAAGTTTGCGTGAAATATTGATTCTTGTCTGTTGCCATTTCTAACATACTCCTCTTATCATTGACCAGTGATTTGTAAGTTGGGAATGCCATACAGGTTTGATAACAGTTTATGATGAATTGCAAGTTCATATTTTGTGTGAACATTGTATATCAGAAATTAAATATTTTAAATTGTGTTGCACAAAATTCTTTCTTATTCGCCATGTGGCTTCAAGACGTATTCTACGATTTAACTAGCGTGTCCCAACACAGCCCCGTAATTCTTTTTGATTCCGTATCATTATCTCGTGGTAGGCCTGTGCGAATGTACCATTCCGCCATACCAATTTATTTTTATGTGTTTTTGTGTTAGGCTATAAATGTCAAATTGACAGTAGTAAATTTATCACAGTGTTTCAGGACGCATTGTGTTAGTATATTTTTATTATTGGTAAAACTGTCAATTATCACAGTCCTGTAAATTATCACTGTTCTGTCACAGATCAAATTTTTTAAAATAAAATCGAACTTACAGTTTCCATTGTTGCGGTAACCTTCGTACGCCGGGCTTTCGAATAAAGTCAAAAGCAAGCGTTGAGTGATGCGTACTGTGGTGATTCGTTGTGGATGAACTTGAGTTAGGAAAGAAAGCCAAGTTTTCTTATTTCATATCCATCTTTGACCCCATTCTCATCTATGGTCATGAATCTTGGATAATGACTGAAAGAGTGCCGAAATGAGATCTTGCGAGGTTTGGCAAGTGTTCCCTACTAGATATTTTCAGAATCTCTATATGGCAGTCTTTAGGTGTTTAGCCGCTGTTTTTCCGCATTGAGAAGGAACAGTTACTTTCGTATGGCCACATGTACGGATGCCGCAAACTGTCTTCCTAGAACGTTGCTATTTTCCAAGTCGGCAATCACATAAGAGACCAAGGGGTCGGCTTAGTATTAGGTGGCTAGACTACAAAGAGCATCGAGTAGGTGGGTTGGAGTCGCTTGGGTATTACCAATATGGACATGCACCAGATGGTGGAAAATCTCTAGCGCTGCCCCTGCAACCTTAATGGATAAGCAGGTTTGTAAAGTAAATAAGGAAACATATCAGCCTTGATTGACAGCTACTTATTTACTATTGGCATGCCTATCACAGAGAAAATTTTATACTTAAAATCGAACTTACATATTCACTTGTTGTGGCACCACCACGTGTGACGGGCTATATTACTAGTTTATTATAAGCATTTTAAGAATTTCATTAACTTATTTCAGCGTGAAGAAGCACTTGACAGGGCATCTGAATGGAATTTTTATGGAATAGGTCATGGAAAATAATCTTGTGACGGAATTGTAGGAAACACAAAAAGGTTACCTACACGTGTAAGTTTAAAAGAGGTGTTTAGACAGCTGTGACGGCCAATAATATGAATGTTTTTTAAGTGATAGTACAAATATTTCAAATATTAATGATATTCACGCTGGTTTGTGCTGCAATAATAAATACCATTAACATCATTTCAGAAGCAATTGAAATTAAAACACAATAGAGCAGATAAGATTTGCCAAAAATCACTTTAAATTTCCCGAAGATTACTTGATTTAAAATTTAATGTCAAGAAATTAGCAAACTATTTCCAATATTTATTTCATAAAGGAGAGTTAGAGAATTTTCAAAAAATTAAATTAAGGCAAAATATTAAAAAAAAGACAAAAGAAAATGATTATTATGTGCTTTTTTCATATAAAGTTATATTATAAGGAGAGAATAACAAATAATTTTAAAATAATTAAAATTTATTCAATTCAAATTAAGTTATTAAATCTTAAGAATTACAATTATGTCATGTTAAAAAGAATAAAGCACTCAGCAATTAATTGGAATTAAAAGAAATTAAAGCTGAAGATTCAAGCTTATTATTTTTAAAATAAAATTACCATAGAATTAAGAGTATAAAAACATTGCGTAATAAAGTTTACAATTGACAAAATCAAAGGAAAACATTTTAGGATTGGTTTTCTTTCTAAGAGGAGGAATTCATAAATTAAAAGTTCCCCCATCCTGTTTCTATAATAAGACATACTATAAAAGCTGCATTTACTGTGGAGCAAACTTTACTTTGAGTGAGACTACATTGGTATCACCACCATCAAACCAATTTATAACACAAACATTACACAAACATCCATGTTATAACAGTACGCAGCCCGGGACAAACACAAACATCCATGCCCATGGCGGGATACGAACCAGCAGCCAGGCAGATTCGAGAACTAGAAAGCCTACGCCCTAGCCCTCTCGGCCACCTGTCCGGCAGATCCCAGATGAATGACGAGGCTAGTTAACTCGGCGAGACGAATGGGGCACTATTGTAGAATTGCCACTTAGCTGCGAATAATGCTAAGAGTCGGAAGAAATAGCAATATCGCTTCGATGCTACAGAACTTGAAGAGATCGCTGCAAAAAGCGGATTTACTGCCTGTCGAAAACTTCGAAGGATGAGATTATAACGGATTACAAAGACTACACTGTCGCACAATATCACTCCTGTCAATTACAAACACACACTAACTGAAATGGGCTTTGCTGGCGCACTACACATCTTTAATACTTATTACTGGATAAACACATACAATCTTGAAGATAAATAAATCACACTTTTGATTTTTGGAGCACCACACACAAAAGCAAATCACACACAATAATTCTCACAATAGCCGAGAGCTATAATATCATTACGCCAGTAGCACTTTTAAACTAGAAAGGAAAATACCATCGAAATACGAAATGACGAAGCACTATAGCACCATACTGAATAATTTTATAATTCATACTGACACACCACATTAACTGCGAGGCACAAACACACACGATGTCGGCACATATGAAGCGCACTAAAACGGACTAGAATTAAGTCGATCGCTGAATTGCCGGTGAGAGAAGAAAAAAAATTGCTCACGGTGCTTCACACTTCCCTTATTAAATCAAGTTTTGCTTGTCGGAGGTGCACTCTCTGTCGAAACTGGCAAAGGAGTCGGGACTGTGACTAAACCTTGAATTAACGTAGCTATAACCAAAACAGCATAAATAATTGGATTTTTAGTACCTGCATTTAGAGCAGTGCTATTACATCTAGCATGAGAAAAACAAAATTGTCCATACACCTCTAGCATGAGAAAAATAATTCGTCAAGAAAAGAATACCCTATTGCGTATGTGCGTAGCATATTATGAATTCCTTTGTAAACGATAAATTTGACAAGTCCAGTTAGACAAGGGAACCAGCTATCTGATACTTCGGGATAAATCCCCCAGCTCCTCTCAGGAAAATAACGCCGATTCAGATTCGCTTACGTTTAGTTCGTCGGCGTTGTGAGCAAACGTGGCTCGAAAAAGTTCCAACTGAGACGGCTGAATTTCCGTAGCAAACACAGTGTCACGGAGTTCGAATTTAGGCGACACTCGCTCGGAGTTTCACTCTCGATACTTCTATCCTTCGAAGACGGGGGCGGAGCGGAGCAAACAGTGTCGTCATATGAGTCAACGCAAGATAGCGAATGGGAATGAAGATCATGGTCGAGCGAGAATATTTGAGAGTTCAAAGCGGGAATGTGAGAGTGAGGGAAAGGAGTTTTGTCTTTGCAACGGGCGGAAAAAGTACGTGGGCGAAGGAGTGAAGCAGAATGGGCTCTACATGGTGAAGCCGAGTGGGAAAGGCCGAGACGGTTTGTATGGCGATGAGGGAAGTGGCCCACCGACTGATGTATCGGTTATTGCGACAGTGTTGGAGCCGTGCCGGCAAGCCTTTCAAGTGGAGATTGCTGTAACGGAGCGGCGGGAAATGAGCATTGGTTTCGTCGGTTCGAATAGGAACGTCCTTATCCAGTCCTGCCTGTTAGTGAAAATGCCTGTTAGTGAAAATGGTTTCACCTACCAGTTTTGTGAGTACTTTAATATTAGTGAGCTGTGGCTGTCATGAATTGGGCACAGTTTTCAGCGACTTTTATCGTCGTGATTAATGGCTGCACGAGGTTTCGAGGGGCATGGCCCTGTGGTCTCCGTGCTTGCCTAAATTACGGGTACAGTTTCGCATACATAGAATAGTGTTTACAGAAACCTGCCCTTGGTCGTAACATTCCCCTTTATAGGGTTAAAAATATGCAATTATTCGTTAATGGGATATGTGCTTTCATTTAATGTTAATTGGTGTGTTCTTTTTATTATAGTGTGATGAACATAATGAGTGTGTCATTTTGAAGGCTTAAAAAGTTATCATTGGTAATTAACGGATAAGACTTTATCGGACTGGACATTGAATTATATGTTAATGACTTTTTGTACATTTTGTGAAATTGTGCTTGTTGCTAATTTCGATCTTGATTTATGTGATTAGTGTCTTTACCGGAAATGACAATGAACTTGAAAACTTCGCTGTTTGCTATGTTATATTTCCATTGCGATGGACCAATAATTCTTAAACAATGAATAATGTATATTGAGTGTATTGATATACCCTTGACTTCTCTTTATCCAAATTTCCGATTTGATTTGGAATTATTTAATTAGCGGTTAAGCCTGTGTTAAACTTTAAGTTTTATTCGAGTTGATGATTAAGTGCTTTGTTTGTGCCTTTCAATAAGAGCACTAAAATTGTTGGAGATTAAGGAATATATTTATTGTGGATATTCTGTGAATTATACTGTGTGGTGTAATTGAACACCAGTGCTTTTCGCTAGAAGCTAGCAATTTTTGTTACCCTTTTATGCATGGAAATTGAATGTGGATGTTGATTATTTGTTCTCACGAAGTCAAAGGATTACTTTCAGATGTGATCTTTGTGTTTTAAGCCAAACTCAGAAAATGCATATGGGTTGATGTTTCCTTAGAGTTTAAGGTTTACGTTTAATCCATTTTTTTTTATTCCTTAGTTTGGGTTTTCATGTTATTTATTAGATTTATTTTATATTATCCTAACACTGTTTACGTTTTATTTCAATTCCACTGTGTCAGCTACTTTTAGCCTGCTCGTACATGTTACACACAGTAATATTCCGTATGTCACATTCAAGTGATAGACCATTATATTCACGAATATTAGGAGTTCTACCGTACCTGTTGAATAGCCGCTAAAAAGTAGTTTCTCGCTTTCTCGCGCCGGGAACGATCCACTCGCTGTCGCCGACTCGCACGAGGTTAAAGGCAGTTCCTCATACTTTTCTCGGTCGGGCTCCGTAGCTGCTTCGTTCTCTAGATGAACACGCACTCGCTCGACAGTTTTTAAGAGTCTCCTCTTACTTCATGGTCTTGGCATTGGTAGAAGTCAGGTTGCCGTTCGTTGACTTCCTGGCGGCAATAAACGTTTTCCCGCTCGCTGGCCGCGATCTCCCAACTCGATGTCGACTCGCCCGTCGTGCAACGCCTCACTAGCTGGCGTTTCTCGCATGAAGTAAGCTCTGCTTTCTTCACTGCGCCTTTAGCTCTGCTGTCTTCACTGCGCCTTTCTTTGTCCTCTTTCCAACGGGTTAGTGGTTCATTTACCCATCCTAAATCGTTCTGGCTGTGCTCAGTCGGCTGTCGTCGTTGCTGCCGTTCTACATTCTCTCCTCTTCTCCCCTCCTTTTTCCTTGATTCTTTCGAAGTGGCTCTCCTATCGTGACGTCTTCTCGTCGCGTCATCAGCTCCTCTCGCTTTCGCAGATCGCTCTCGCTGACGGAATCCACGTGACATTAAGTTTTAAAAGAATCTGGACAAAAGAATTATTTTAGGCACACAAACATGACTTTTAGAATCCTTGCACATTTTTAAAGTTTAAATTAGAAATAAAAAGATCTCACCAAAGGTATCACATCACTGAAGTGGCACAAGATGATTCTGAATCAAAGTTTCTGGCTGTTTGCTCATCTCAACAGAAAAGATAAGATCCTTTAGTCATAGCTGTACAAGCAGAAAAACTGCTAAGTTAAATCCATGCCGGATGAGTGGCTATATATGGCTGTAGTGTGGCTGGAAGATGCTGTTGGAGCTGGAGCTGATGATATTGCTCCAGTGGAGATCCTTAACGATGTTAACAGACAGGATGCCCAGGTGCACGTGCATTAAAATACCTCAAGATAAGCCTCGCTCGCCAACAGGTAGATCATCCGAGGTCTAAGGGGAACGTAAAGAAGAATGTAAAGATGTTATGGTCCCCTCTAAGGGGAACCAAGAAACGTTCAGACGAAGCATAACGTTTTTTAAACGTAGCTGGACCAAGCTGATACCATTCAAACTGGAGGAAGGGCCTAAGATAAACAGCACCTTTCCTCCATACAACTGTAGCTGATGGGTTTGATCCCTGAGCCCTCTCAACTCGGGTCTGCCACAGTTCTTTGTTAAATAATGCGATGGGGGTGGTAAGGTCAAATTAAATGCTGCACCGGTGGAGTCATCAATCAAGAATCACACTGATTGATAAGAAAAGTCAGTCAAATCCAAATGTTGCATAAGGCGATCCCAGATGGACTGCGCGAACGAGCACTAAAACACATGTCTAATGGATTCTATAATCCCACAAAACTGGCAACCAGCAGATCCGATAACTCTTCACTGATGTAAATGTCAGGCAGTCCCAAACCTCCCCCCCCCATCAAAGGGAATGAACAACAATTTTCTTCGAACAGGATGACAATACGCTGTATATCCCCACACACAATTCACAACTGTACTGCCCACTCTTTTTAAAACATGCTGAGATGATAAGGCCAATAGGCACTTAGAAGTCAGCAGTGGCAAGACATGTGTTTTGATACACCTCAACTTGACAAACATCGAAGTGGTAAAAGAAACATCAACTTGACAAACATCAGCATCCTTTTTGACCACTATTGATTGAATATGCCATCAGTGCCAACTGACAACAGAAACTGATAGCCAACTGACAACAGAAACTTCCTGACGTTATCCTCGAAAATAGGACGAGTGATGAGAAGGTCAGAATCCTCAGAGAAAGGTCTTAGTGCCTCGATCCAGTGCTTCATGGTGACGGACAGAAAGTTTGGGTGGCTGAAAAATATTGAAAAATGTGAGTGGAAGACAGACAAGATGTCGGGGTCTGATTCCGCTACCCCTTCTCCCACCACCAGACGATGACATCGTTTTTTATTGGCACGCCACCTCACCATCAGCGAATGCTGCTGATGACATGTGCCTTACGTAAGTCACCCAGGTAAGTTTGGCCCTGAGTGCTGCGCCAGCAGCCTTGCAATTCATTAGATCATTGATTTTGCTCTTCACCTGACGAAAATCATCAGCATACTCCTCCTTAGGGGTCGAACAGCAGATGAGTCACAAGATATCTTGTAGCATGGGGGGATGGTGACAATTGCGTCTGGCAGCATCCAACCCAATCTTCCGAAAAAGACGTTTGATCATAATCTTTAACACTAACCTTGAGGCTAACGTCGGAGGCAAGTTGTGGAGATGTTTTTTCACAAGCCGAATGAACATTCCATTGTTTTTGTCGTTGTAGAACAGAGAAGCGTTTAAAAACTAGTTGTTTTGAGAAACAGAACCTGCAGCAGATGTTGGAAATGGAGGATTCCATCTTGCCATAGTGGTCAGAGAACCAACATGGATATCTTACTCACATATCGTTTTCAAAACATTAAACTGTCAGAATTAGCTAATTCCTAAAATGCATATTGTTTAAAAAACCATTAGTCATTAAACTCATGAGATGGAAAAAATAAATGACAATTTTAAACTATTGTATATCACACAACCAAATCCTGCAATGATCGTTTTAAAGGTATAATATATTTAGAACTTCCAGATGTCCACACCTGCTGTAGTTAGAGAAATAAATCATCGTTTAAAGTTCATTAGTTTAGATAAGAGCTGAGTAAGCCAAGTATCTAATTAACCTATAGGATTCATTGTTAAAGTTGAAAGCAAATGAAAAAAACTGTAGTCAATTTAACGGTAAATTTATAACTTGAGTAGTAAAACTTGTATGTCAAAGATCATCAATAGGGAGACATAACATTTGCAGCCATTCCCATACCAACTTTATAATATACGCTCTCTGGATAAAACCAATGAAACATTGTGGACCGCTATGAATGAGGTCGTATATTTCAATCATAATTTACGTTATTACAGTATACAGTATGCTGCTTGCTCTTCTGAATCTTAAAATTTCTTTTCTGAGTTTCTTTAAAGCTGTATTTTATTTATTACATTTTCTTTTGTTTCATTTTATTTACCTCACAAATTTTATTTATTTTATTCCTGAATTTACTTTACTATATTCTACATTGCATTAATTTTCGATAAATGTTTATGCCACAGAATGAAAAATTAAATTAGTCCATGTATTGAGAGCAAATGGAGCCAGAAACTGTAGATACAACTTGACAAGAACGACAGGAAACCACTAATCCACATAAGATATTTACTTTGTTCTAATCAGGTCTTTGTACACGCTGAAGAAGGCAGCTTGGGTGCCGAAATGCGCATACGTCCTAATAAATATCTTATGTGGATTAGTGGTTTCCTGTCGTACTTGTTTAGTCCATGTATTAAAAATACTGACAAAAAACTTGATACTAAATTCAAACATTTAATTAGGCACTTAGTGCAGTTCATTTAGACACAAAAAAGCAAAGCTCGCATTAAATGTAGTAGTAGGTTTGATTTTATGTTGTTAGGTTCGATCCTAGTAGTAACTATATACTCAATTTTGCAACTTCGAATTCTCTGTACTAAATCTGGGTTACGTTAAAACCGCGAATTTTTGTGACTTTTTTCAGTTTTTTGTCTAGTATCTCCAAAACTATGCATTTTAGCGCAAAAGCCACTGTAAAACTTTTTAAACTGGAGCAAATATGCTACAACATGAGCAAAAAATGAGACTGTATATTTTATAGGTTCCGAGATACAGCTCTTCATAAATAGGCAATTTTTACCAAAAAAAGTTTTTAGCTTATCTTCCATGTTTCGAGCCAAATATCGCCACAACGACCGCCGTTATTCGAGACGAGTATATAAGAAATTTAATTAGCTTTCGTTTAAAGCTAGAAATAGTGAAATCGCTTGTTGTTTATCCCTAAATGAACCCCATCATTTTCCTACGATTTTATTTATATTTCCTGTAATATATTATGAGGATTATGGTTTCCTGTTAGTGTATAACCCATGTTATATATATATTTATTTATGTATATTTATACTTATTTTATTTATATATATTTTATTTATTTTATATTTATTTTACTTATAATTCCTATGATTTTTCTTATTATTTTGATGGCTTGTGGGTTTTTGAATAAGAACAATGCATCAAACGTGTAAAATAGTGTTAAAAGCACAATTTATTACAAGAGCATAATTAGTACAGTCGATAGCTAAATTACAAACGATATAACGAACTTACAGTATAGTGAAAACTTACATCACTAAATAAAATTACAAAAGTTGTTTTTGTGGAATTTTAAACCTACGTCTTTACTTGGACATACATGGACATGAAAAACATACAAAATTACGCATTATAATACAAAGGTATGCAATACGTTGGTACTCATTAAATAAGAAAAAAGACAATGCACTAAGAATATTTTGGTTTCTTTGATGGGCTGGATGTGTCCTCAAAATCTTCGACGTGTTTTGGCTGTGCAAATTGTGTAAGAGGCCCTAGGCTTATATATTCTTCGTCAGATTCTTCGTGAGGTCGATGAAGAGTAAGGGAGGATTAACCCATGGTCGTGTTATTTCCAGCAGTGTATTTTCTCGGCGGACTGGGGGAATGGTGTATATGTTGAATATCTGGGGGAACTTGAATATTTCTGGGGTACATCCTGCACAACCTCCGAACAACACGTCGATATGAGGCCCTCACGTATCGCAGGACACTGCTGATGTGAAAAAACTCATGACTTGGTTCAACATCCATCCACCGTTTTCAGCTAATGAGAACATACTAAGCATCAGCAGTGGAATAGTTGGAGCACCTGAGATCAATAGTGCTTTTACAGCACGTGACCATATAATGCACTGTGGGCTTGGATCATTGTTTAGCAGGTCAGCCATGTTGGATAACAAAAACCCTTTCGCATGCTATTTGCTATGGCAAGGTCAGCGTATTATACGAAGCTTCCAAAGAACAATACTCAACAACAATACTTAACCGATTTCTTGAGTGAATGCGATGATTGGGAAAAGCAAAACTAGAGTGTAACGATTTATTGTTGTCCAGTATGGCGGAATAGACGTCATGATGACGCGTACTGAAAAAGCCCTATTGCCACATGGCACAAGAATTGGGAGTGGATGGGGTTAAGAAGATCACTGGAAACACATGTGGAAAAGTAACTTTCAAACTAAAAGACAAAGTACGAACTTTGGCATCAAACATCAGATCAGTCAAAGTGGAAAAGAAGAGGGTTGACGTAGCTTAACCATTTTCCAGGGACTCTGCAACACTAAAAGGTCTGATCATCAATTGAGAGACCATTTCAAATATGAGTTGGCACCGTACCCCGTTGCTTTTTTTTTTACGATGAGGGGATACGAAAAGGAACAAAATCTACCTGCTACTCAGCTTTCACTCCACTCATGAAAATATAGCTTTTGGGCCCACAACGTTCATTATGGTGGATGGAGGATATTTGCATCATAAGGTTAGCTGGCACTGAAACGACTCCATCAGAGCTATAGTAGCCTCATACGTAAGCTATGTATTCAACCACTTCGGGAAGAACGTGGCAGTCGTGTTCGATGGTTACCCAGAAGACGGGGCCTTAAGAAGGACAAAAACAGCAGAGCGCCTACGTCGATATGCGACTGCAACATTTAAAGATTTAATGTTCGATTAGTCCGCATTTATCATACTGCCACAGGGAAAACTGCTCTCCAACACAACAAACGGCGTCTTATTGAGTTTGTCTGTGCAGTCCTTCAAAACGCAAAGATAGAAATGGTGAAGGCGACAGAGGACGCGGACTGAGACCTAGTTTTGACTGCAATAGCCAAGAGCAGAGGAAACGCTAATCTGCCATACCGCACATACCACCAAGTGTAGAAGTGATTGGGGGAAGAAAAAGACCCTGATGGATGGCGGTAGGAGAGTATTCAACAAGGGCTGATGCCTACTACGATGAAGAAAGACCCTGCCCCGTCGAAGATTTTGAGGCCACACCCGGCCCATCAAAAAAACCAAAATATTCTTAATGTATTGTCTTTTTTCTTATGTAATGAGTACCTTTATATTATAATGCGTAATTTTGTATGTTTTTCAGGTCCATGTATGTCCAAATAAACATGTAATTTTATATTCCACAAAAACAAGTTTTGTGATTGTTTGATTTTTCAATACTTTTTTCATTTTATTTAGTGATGTAAGTTTTCAGTCTACTGTAAGATCGATATATCGTCTGTAATTGAGCTAACGACTGTAGTAATTATGCCCTTGTAATAAATTGTGTTTTTAACAATATTTTACACGTTTGACGCATTGTTCTTATTCAAAAACACACACACATTCAAAATAATAAAAAAAATCATAGAAAGTAAAAGAAAAATAAGTATAAAATAAATAAAATATGTATAAATATACATAAATGTATATAAAATATCTTATATGGGTTATACTATAACCAGGAAACATTAATACTCAAAATATATTACAGAGAGTATAAATAAAACCATCAGAATTGCTAGAAAAATGATGGAGGTCCTTTTAGTGGTAAACATCAATTTTACTATTTCCAGCTTTTGATTAGTTTCCCAAGAACTATTAGGCCTACAGGAACGTGATTATGCTTAAATGAAAGTTAATTAAATTTCCTATGTACTGTTCTCGCATAAACGTTCGTAGGACACGTCGTTGTGGCGATATTTGGTTCGAAACATGGACGCTTAGGTTAAAAAATGTTTTTGGTAAAAATTGCCTTCATTTGAAAAGCTGTATCTCAGAAACTGTTCAACTTACAGAGCTCCTGTTGTGCACATTGTGTAGAAAATTTACTCTAGTTTATAAACGTTTACAGTGACGTCTGCGCTAAAATGCACAGTTTGGGAGTTACGAGGCAAAACCTGAAAAAAGTCCGAAAAATCGCGGTTTATTAGCGAACCCCAGATTTAGCACTCGGATTTCGAAGTTGCAAAATTGAGTATATACTACTGGAACCAAACCTAACCACATAAAAAGATCAAACCTACTATAACATTTAATGCGAACTTCATGTGTAAATGAAATGAACTAATTAATATACAAGGTAATACGTAGTAAAATAAAACATAAAAAAATTAACCATTCAGGAATGACATAACCATTAAGGAATGACATAACCATAAGGAATGACATAAGGAATGACATAAGGTTAAACTAAACCATTCAGGGTACTATATTTTTAAACCGCCCTATATTAACATTGTAAGTTTCTAATGGACCATAATGATAACATTAAACCACGTACCTTTGATCCAAATTCGACTATCATTAATTTAACGGTATATTGAATCATCACACATCATTCCAAGTCGTTTGATTTATTACATGCCATATTTTAGCATTGAAAGTTCCAATGAACCATAATGGTTCCGCTAAACCATGTACCTTGGAACCAATTTCGAGTATTATTGATTTTACGTTATATTCGTTCATGACATTTCATTCCAAGTCGTTTGATATATTACATGCAATATTTAAGCATTGAAAGTTCCAATGAACCATAATGGTTCGACTAAACCAGGTTCCTTGAAACCAATTTCGACTATCATTAATTTTACGTTTTATTCATTCATTACACCTCATTCCTAGTCGTTTGATATATTACGTGCCATTTTTTAGCATTGAAAGTTCCAGTGAGCCATAATGGTTCCACTAAACCAGATTCCTTGAAACCAATTTCGACTATCATTAATTTTACGTTATATTCATTCATGACACATCATTCCAAGTCCTTAGATATATTACATGCCTTATTTTAGGATTGAAACTTTTTGAGAGTGTCATAAGGGTACAGTTAAAGCACGTGTCATCTTTCGATTACAACCATTTTCAAAAGGATTCATTCACGGAACCATATTTATTATTTGGCGATAATTGTAATTTATATTCGCTTCTATCTCGTCATTACGATTTGATTGATATATTACCTAATATGTCTCTCCATTGAAAATTGCTAGGTGGGGTCGTGAAGACACCATTTGTGCACGTGCTATTGAACCGATTTAGAAAAAAAAATTGTGATTGATTCGTGCCATGTACCATATTCATCGACTGACGAAAATAGTAATGAATTACCGTTTCTATCTCGTCATTACAATTTATTTTATATTCTACTTAATATATCTTCCCTTTGAAAATTGCTTGGCGGTAAAAAAGAGGTACCGTTTTTGCACCCGCCAATGAACCGATTTATATAATATTTGTAACTAGTTCGTGCCATGAGCCATATTCATCGACTGACGAAAACTGATTTTGAAAATCTTTCATAGCCTCGGAGAAGTTAGAGTTACAGACAGACAGACAGACAGACACGTTTCCCCACACTGATAGCATAAAGCGCCTTTCGGTACTTAATAACGTAAAATTTATGATAGTCCAAATTGGTTTCAAGGAACCTGGTTTAGTGGAACTTTTATTGTATCGTGAAACCGTTACGAGTCATTGGATATTTCATTGGATATGGCATTTTATATAATAAACGACTTGTAATGAGGTGCCATGAATTAATATAACGTAAAATTAATGATAGTCCAAATTGGTTTCTAGGAACCTAGTTTAGTGGAACCATTGTGGTTCATTGGAACTTTCAATGCTAAAATATCTCAAGTGATATATCAAACAACTTGGAATGGTGTGTCATGAATAAATATAACGTAAAATTAATGATAGTCGAAATTAGTTCAGAGGTACAAGGTATAATAGTATCTTTATGGTTCATTAGAAAATTACAATGTTACCATAGGGCTGTGTAAGAATATAGTTCTGCGAGTGGTTTAGTTTAACCTTTCGGTACTTGGTTATGTCATTCCTAAATGTTTTATTAAGTACTGAAAGGCGATTTATGCTATCTGTGTGGGGAAACGTTTCTGTCTGTCTGTCTGTAACTCAAACTCCTCCGAGGCTATGAAAATTTTAAAAATCTGTTTTTGTCAGTCGATGAATATGGTTCAAGGCACGAATCAGTCAAAAATGTTATCTAAATCAGTTCAGTAGCACATGCACAAATGTTTTCTTCACGTTCCCATCTAGCAATTTTCGATAGAGAGATGTAATAAGCCATTAAGGAATGACATAACCAAGTACCGAAAGGTTAAACTAAATCATTCGCGGAACTATATTTTTAAACAGCCCTATGTTAACATTTTTAGTTTCTAATGGGCCATAAAGATACTATCACACAAGGTACCTTTGAACCAATGTCGACTATCATTAATTTTACGTTATATTCATTCATGACACGTCATTATAAGCGTTTGATATATTACATGCCATATTTTAGCACTGAAATTCCAATGAACCATATTGGTTCCACTAAACCAGGTTCCTTGAAACCAATTTCGACTACCATTAATTTTACGTTATGTTCATTCATGCCATATCATTCCAAGCCGTTTGATATATTACATGCCATATTTGAGCATTTTAAGTTCTAATGAACCATAATGGTTCCAGTAAACCAGGTTCCGTGAACCCAATTTGGACTATCAATAATATACGTTATATTCATTCATGACACCTCATTATAAGTCGTTTGATATATTACATGCCATATTTTAGCATTGAAAGTCACATTGAAACATCATGGTTCCACTTAACCAGGTTACTTGAAACCAATTTGGACTATCATTAATTTTACGATATATTCATTCATGAGACTTCATTCCAAGACGTTTGATATATTACATGCAATATTTTAGCATTCAAAGTTCCAATGAACCATAATGGTTCAACTAAACCAGGTTCTTGGAAACCAATTTGGACTATCTTTAATTTACGTTATATTCATTTATGATACGTCATTCCAAGACGTTTGATATATTATAAGCCATATTTTAGCATTCAAAGTTCCAATGAACCATCGTGTTTTCACTAAACCAGATTCCTTGAAACCAATTTGGACTATCATTAATTTTACGTTATATTCATAGATGACACCTCATACCAAGTCGTTTGATATATTACATGCCATGTTTTAGCATTGAAAGCTACAATGAACCATCATGCTACCACTAAACCGGGTTTCTTGAAATCAATTTGGACTATCACTAATTTTACGTTATATTCATTCATGACACCTCATTCAAAGTCGTTTGATATATTACACGCCATATTTTGGCATTGAAAGTTCCAATGAACCATCATGGTTCAACTAAACCAGGTTCCTTGAAACCAATTGTGACTATCATTAATTTTACGATATATTCATTCATGACATCTCATTCCAACTCGTTTGATATATTACATGCTATATTTTAGCAATGAAAATTCCAATGAACCATTTTGATTCCACAAAACCAGAATTATTCCACTATACCAGGTCTCTTGAAACCAATTGGGACTAGCATTATTTTTACGTTATATTCATTAATGATACATCATCCCAATTTGTTTGATATATTACATGCTATATCTTATCATTGAAAAAATTTGAGGGTGTCATAAGGGTACCATTAGAGCACGTGCTAATGTTTCGATTACAACCGTTTTCAAAATGGTTCATTCCCGGAACCATATTTATTAATTGGCAAAAATAGTAATTTATATCTGCTTCAATCTCGTCATTACGATTTGTCTGATAAATTACATAATACTGGGTGGGCAAGAAATTACCTGAGGTGTTCAGAGGTCGCTAGCGGGAATTCTATTAGGCCAAATGCAGTACATTATGGTGTATATATTTAGTGGAACAAGCAGTTTCGATTTCTGAAAAAAAAAATAGTACCAAAGGTCGCCATAGGGGGCGCTTATTTCTAGAAAACAATGAATACTTAATTGTCAAATGAGCAAATTCCGTAAAAACCAACTTTACTATCAACAATAAACAATATTTTATTTTTAATTACATATGTGTTTCAATATGACCACCAGTGTGCTGTTCCAATAGCTGCATGCGGTACACGACATTTTCTACGGCAGCATATCTGCATTAATTACTCTGATATGTAACGTTATTTGATCCTTTAAGGTTGACAGGTCAGGAACATGTGCTTGATACACAAGGCTTTTCAAATATCCCCATAACCAAAAATCACAAGGGTTGAGATCAGGCGACCTGGATGGCCATACCATGGGAAATGCACGACTAATTATTCTGTTGTCTGAAAAACGTTCTGGCAAGATCTGCTGCACCTGACGTCCGAAGTGCGGTGGCGCACCATCCTGCATAAAAATGGTAGAATCCAGACAACCCTTTTCCTGCAATCGTGGTATCACAAAATTCTCAAGCATATCGGCATACCTGGCAGAATTGACGGAACAAGTCACCGGTCCACTGGGACGGATTTCTTCAAAAAAATACGGGCCGATGATGAAAGAAGCAGTAAAGCCGCACCATACTGTTAGTTTCGGTGAATACATAAGAGCTGGCAGACACACTTGTGTATTTGATGCAGCCCAAATACGGCAGTTGTGGGTATTGATATCACCATTCAAATAAAAATGTGCCTCATCACTCCATAAAATTTGCCATGGCCATGCATCATCCACTTCCATACGTGCTAAAAATCTCAACGAAAAGTCAGTTCGGGTACATTCATCTCCAGGAAGCAATTGTTGAACAGGTGTGAGTTTATAGGGATAAAATGTCAATATCTTATGCAATATTTTTCTCACCGTCGAATATGGGATATTTGTTTGGCGTGCTATTACGTGTGCACTGCTGGTACCCTGCACAGTAGTCATCTCCTGTTCCACAACAGCAGTTGCAACTTCTTCAACGTGTTGCTGCCTGATTCGTTTGTGTCCTCGGCCTGGTTGCACTCCTAGAGTTCCGGTAGATTCAAATCGTTCAATCATTTTCCGTAAGTTAGTTATGCTCATCGGTCCTCTTCGTAACGTTTTCAATCGCCGGAATTCACGAAAGGCAGCACTTGCGTTGTCGCTCTTTTGATAAAACAACTTGACTAATAACGCACGGTCGGGCAGAGTAAGCGTCATCGTCAGGCCATTCGTTCGTGAATGATGAGAAATCTTCAGCCTTGCCTTTTATTGTCATGATTGCTCAACACGGAACGCGCTTATGCAAATGTATTCATTGTATTCTTGAAATAAGCGCCCCCTATGGTGACTTTTGGTACTATTTTTTTTTCAGAAATCGAAACTGCATTTTCCACTAAGTATATACACCAAAATGTGCTGCATTTGGCCTAATATAATTCCTGCTAGCGAGCTCTGAACACCTCACGTTATTACTTGCCCACCCGGTATATCTCTCCATTGAAAATTGCTTGGTGGGGTCGTGAAGGTACCATTTTCATTGGCGGGAAAATGGAGGTACAATTTGTGCACGGGACAATGAATTAATTTAGATAATACTTGTGATTGGTTCGTGGCATGAACCATATTCATTGACTGACGAGAACAGATTTTGAAAATCTTTCTTAGCCTCGGAGGAGTTAGAGTTACGGACAGACACGTTTCTCCACACTGAGAGTATAAAGCACCTTTCGGTACGTAATAAGTAATATATCAAACAAATCGTGACGAAGAGTTAGAAGCAGATATACATTACTATTTTCGCCAATTGATAAATATGGTTCAGGAAATGAACCATTTTGAAAAAGGTTGTAATCGAAACAAAGGCACGTGCTCTAATAGTACCCTTATGACACTCTCAAATCAGAAGATATGGCATGTAATATATCAAACGACTTGGAATGAGGTGTTATGAATGAATATAACGTAAAATTAATGATAGTCTAAATTGGTTTCATGGAACCTGATTTAGTGGAATCATTCTGGTTTAATGAAACCATTATGGGTCATTGGAATTTCATTGCTAAACTATGGCATGTAATATATCAAACGACTTGGAATGATGTGTCATGAATGAATATAACGTAAAATTAATGATATAACTCAAACTCTTCCGATTTTAAAAATCTGTTTTCCTCAGTCGATGAGCATGGTTCATGGCACGAACCAGTCACAAATATTATCAAAATCGGTTCATTGACACGTACACAAATGGTACCTCTATTTTCCCGCCAATCAATTATCAATGGGAAGATATATTAAGTAAAATATCAAAGAAATCATAATGAAGAGCTGGAAGAGGTTATTCATTACTATTTTCGCCAGTCGTTGAATATTGTACATGGCACGAACATATCACAAATGTTATCTAAATCAATTCAATAGCATGTGCACAAATGGTACCTTCACGACCCCACCTAGCAATTTTCTATGGAGAGATATAATAAGTAATATATCAAACAAATCGTAAAGTCGAGATAGAAGTGGATATAAATTAATATTTTCGCCAATTGATAAATATTATTATAATTATTATTGGAATGTAAGCACTCCAGATGGAGTAAATTATTAACATGGACACTCGTAAAAAGGAGCACGAGCTCAAAACACTGCAGGTAAAATCAAAAACATATCAGCGAGGCTTAAGTTTGAATCGATAGAAAGTACGAAGTTAATACATAAAGTAATCAGGTCACGAAACTGTGGATGTAAAAAGAATAAAAATAAAGAAAACACTTTTTACAAATTAATTTTAATGCACGTATGTACATTTCGAGGACTACGTCCTCTTCGTCAGTGTGATAACGCAGAAACTGACCCCTCGCAACGAGCGCAAAGAAAATAAGACAGAGCACCACCGCAGGGTCACCAGTCCACAAAAGGAGCTGTTCAAAGAGAGAGGGGAAGGGTTTTAAACGAGATGAAAACAGGCAAAACAAACTCACGTATCACCATATGTGCAACTACCACACGCAGTAAACCATCTCTTCCTTCAAAACACCTCCTACATCCTCAAAACAATGCTTAATGCCAAGAAGCACACCAGCGGCGACATCATTCCCCATCCCCCACCCGCTGCACGGGGACAGCTCACAAAATAGATCATGGATACAAAATATTTAGGGAATAATATATACTGAACAAACAAAAGAAAAAAGTGATTAACTGAGATATCTGTAGAAAAACAACCAATCAGTGACATCCATAGGACCACGGTCTAATAAAGCAGTTCTTCGGGAGGCTTATTTATGATTTTCAGGGATTCAGCAAGATTAAGTAATTTTGGATGCCTTATAGTGTGTAAAATTTTGAAGGCGTTTTTATCAAATTTAGGATATGTTTTTAGGATATGATCTGCAAAGGTAGAATTAATGCTATTGCCGTTTTTAACATGGGAGTAATGTTCTTTAATTCTTGTATTTATCTTACGCTGAGTCTGACCTATGTAACACTTATTGCATGATCCACAAGTTATTTCATAGACCCCACTTTTATCACTATCAATAATTTTATCTTTGGTGCTGCCAATTAATCTTCTGAGGTTGTTGCTACTTTTATAGGCGACCTGCAGGTTAAAACCACGGGCGATCTTTTCCAATCCTTTTGTAAGTTTTCTATTATAAGGAAAGATGATGTAGTTCATGTCGTTTTTATTGCTTAACGCAGTGGATCTTTCTATTTTGATCTTCTTTTTGACATTCGTAATTAATCTATTGATGAATAATTCTGAAAAGACATTGTATTGGGCAAACATCTTGATATTTTTTATTTCCGTTTCCAATCTATCTTCACTGAGAGGTAATTTATGGGCTCTGAACAGCATGTGATGAAAAGCAGCTGCCTTATGGGCAAAGCAATGATTTGACTCATTATGTATGTAGACAGGGGTGAATTCAGGTTTTCGGAAAACATTCATGCACAATTTTCCTTCCTCTCTAAACAATACAGTATCCAGGATTGATATGGAACGATTCTTTTCAACTTCCATAGTAAAATTTATAGAGGGGTCTAAAGTATTAATTTCTTTCAAAAAGTTATTCAAATCATATTTTTGTGTGTCAAACAATGCCAGTATATCATCTACATAGCGACGCCAAATGGAGGGGAAGTACCTGAAACAGTCGAGGGCTTGGTTTTCCAATTTTCTTATGTACAAATCACTTAGAAATGGACTGATGCAGCAACCCATTGCGGTGCCGTTTTGCATATGATAATATTCATGATTGTAGCTGAAGATGTTGTAGCAGATCAGCTCGGTGGATATCATAATCTCATTAACAAAAGCGAGAGGAACATCATTGTCATCTAGGATTGCCTGCAACGCAGAGAGGGTCTCCTTTATCGGGATGCTGGGGAACAGCGACTCGATATCGAAGGAAGCAAGTTGCAAATCAGAGAATATATTCCCTAGCAGTTTCTGCGCAAGTTCATAGTTGTTTTTGATACTAAAATTAACACCTGGTAATTTTAGCTTCAGCAGAAATTTGGCTAAAAGTACAGTCGGAGAGTTCGTATTATCAACAATAGGCCGTAATTTGTTCCCAGATTTGTGCGTCTTGGGAAGACAGTACAAGCGTGGGAGGATAGGGTTTTTGGGGATTAACTGATAAGCAGGAATATTCTTAAATAGAACTTTGCAGGTTTTAATACAAGTTTTGGTTTTTTGGATCAAATCATGTAAAGGATCACTATCAAGTTTTTTATAAGGGCATTCTTCAAGTAAAGTATTGAAGCTATTGATATAATCTGAGTTGTCTTTAATCACTATGTGGTTTGATTTATCGTCTTTCAGATATACACAATCGTTGGATTTATCGTCTTCTGAACTAGTATCTTAATTTCAATTTCTTGCTTAGTTATTTCGAAATTTTTCAGATTATTTTCTAATTGTTTTTTACAGAGGTTGCGAAACTCTAAATTGTTTGGTGTATTAAGTTCAGATTGATCAGAGAGAATTAAGTTAAGGCAGATTTCACATCTTGCTTTAAATCAGGAATGGCGAACATAAGTCTCTTATTTAGAAGGTTCAGTTCTTTCACATTAAAATTAACACTGGATTGATTGATGACATTGTTAACTGTGTAGCTTTCAATAGACGTTGGGGGCTTACCTTTATCAGCTGATAAAGAATCAAATTTCTTCTTAAGGTGCAGATACATCTTTCCAGTCTTGTGAGTATTCACGGCATGGATTTTTTCAAGAAGTTGGTCCATCTTTGTTGGGTGAAGAACGGAACCTAACGCAACATGGAGATGATAGGCTTCAACCTCCAGGTCACTCAATTTCGCAAATAGGCTATTAATCAATAAGTTAAGATAGGCATGTTGCGCTATCTTTCGAACCATGTCCAACAGGGGATCGTTTCTCTTAAATATCTTCAGTTTCGGTATGAAATTTGGGAGGCGATGACGCTTCCTACACTGTATTAAATACCAAATATTGGCTTTCGTAGTCTTAATGCGTAGATTCACATTAAAGAA
>JAHWFO010040937.1:468467-494801 GCA_023313115.1 Rhysida immarginata
TCGGCCCCTGTAAGATGGCCGCTGTTCCAAAAGATATGTAGTGAAAAGTAGTATAGAAAATTCCACGGCTTGAACTCGAACCAGGGACCTTCGAAACACGGAGCTGTGCTCTAACTTATGATCATAGGACATGCTTGATAGCGACAGCTTCCATGTCCACGATAGCTTAGTGGTTAAACTGCGCCCAGACAATAATCTGAAACTCTCTCGTTCGAGTCCAGGCAGTGTAATTTTCTTTATTATTTTTCACTATTTAATAATAACCGGAGTATGGCGTATCAATACCTCCTATTCAAGTTCTAAAGGATATCCTAGTAAACCTTGGTAGAGCAAACTATAACGGGTTAACATGGGTATCTGTTGTATGGTCGAAATTCACCACCGCAGGGCGAGTAAATTACGTGGCCAAGATATTATTTAAGCTAGTCATGCCATAGCTATATTTCTCTAATAGCTAAAGCTCTGATTTTTCTAGAAACAGATTAATCTATTTTGAGATAGGGAGGAAGGTGCTACTACGAAAAGTCGGAGCGACTTTGTAAAGGGGTGTTTGGTGAATATTCTGGTGATTGAAAACTTTCTTCAATGAGGTTGCATCATAAAATTAATACATCTTGATATAGATTGTATAAATAACAGTAAGTTAAAAAAATCATTTGGAAAATGATAGTTTTAAATCCGCATGCCGAATAAAGGAACGACATTGTTACTAATTTTATCCAAGAAGTGTTTGTATGTATGCTAGCGCCTTGCTTTGTGGGACGTGGACAATTTGAAACTTTCTACTACCTTATGAATTAAATTTCTTACAGTTCTCTATGAAACGAAAAAAGTGAATACGCTATATAAAACTTGACTTTAAAATCGTTATACTTTCGCTTGGATACAGAAGCTATTGTTTTCAAATCTTAAAACGTGGACAACTGAATAAGTTCTAGGAGTGAGCAATCAGTCAACATTTCCAATAGCGCAATATTGAGGTGGGGAATATTTCGTGATCGGTATAGTACATGAACGTTTGTGTGCCCTGAAATTCCAACAACCTGAATGAGGTTGTTCGCTACTTGGTAATCTGTTGTTGCAATTCACACTCTGCTCTCGATGTGTTGAAGCAAACTTGGGCATTCATCACTTAGTGTAGTGTAGCAGTCGACGTTAATACAGTTGTCATGCTTGGATCGTTAACGGACATCTGCGTACTTCGATGACCAGTGGGTCTCACCATTTGCTCTGTTGCAGCAGTGCTTTGGATAAACCCATATATTTATATTGACCACAAGCACAGTCACCTGGCGTTGCCCGGGAAGATTACAGTTGTAGGTAAAGAGAACAAAGTGAAGAAGTTAAAAATTTTTCAAACTGATTTACAATAATTCTACAATTTTCTGCTGTAGACAAAGTTCTGGTGTTTCCAATGCCCAGGTAAATTTTTGTCTTCTCTGAGCAACACTCATTCTTATCTTCAGTGCCATTTCGATGGATATCAATTAACATGTAAATCAAAGGTTTATTAAAGAACACAATACAGCGTGCTTGTTGATTTGAAGATTCGAATTGATGTATGCTTTCTTATCATTTATTCTCGGTATTGCCAGATTTAATAGTGGTTTAAGGTCCTAGTCTATTGTTGGAATTTATTAATAAAAATGAAGCAATGCACAAGAAAATGAAAAGGACAAGCACTTTAAAAAATTTTCAAATCTGACAACACTGGTTATTTCGTACTGTCTTCCGAGAACATTTGTTCAACAGTTTCAAAACACAATGTTCAAAGGTTCCAAACAGACAAATCGTTTTAACATGTGTTAGGGAGCTCAAGGGAGAAATGTGTATCTCCTCGAGAGAGACTGCCCTATCTACAGTAGCGCACAAACATAAGGCACAATCAAATTTTTTAGCTAATTGTTGAATTACTATAACTGAATGACAGTTTATGCTTAACAGAAAATGAGAAAATTGTTACAGTTCTTAATTATGTGAAAATCACTGCCATGTTTACTTGCATTTAGTTGCAATAATAGCATTACTGGTTTGCACTTGTTCACAAAATACCATTAATATCAACTGTTTGGAATTCAATATTTATTTAATACCAAATACCATTCTACATGCTATAAATAACATAAAATAATTAGAAATAATAATATTTGGTGGGGTAATCACTGTTGCTGATTACAGCCTGACAACTTTTTGGCATGGAATCAATAACTTCTTCAAAGTTTCCTTTGTAATTTCTTCCCATTTTTTCTTGAGAAGTTCGAATTTCTCATCGAGATTTGACACCATTTTACCTGCACAATGACGGAATAAAATCTCCCAAAGGTGCTCGATGGGATTTTAGTCGGGGGATTTTATTGTGCAGGCCAATCAAGGATACGGATTTTTTTGAAAGCCAAGTGATCTTTCACGAGGTTGGAGGTGTGCTTCGGGGGGTTGTCATGCCGGAATATCCGGCCTCTGGGCATATTATTCTTGTCATATGGGTGTATATAGGTCTGAAGAATATCTCGGTACATGGCCTTATCCATAATGCCATTAATTCGCACAAGGAGACCCACTCCATTCGAACTAAAGCATCCCCAGACCATTAATGATCCACCGCCATGTTTCACGGTGGGCAGCTGATACTTTGGGTTGAAACGCTGATTCTACGGACGTCTAATGTATTGATTACAATCAGAACTAAACAATAAATATTTCGATTCATCGCTCCATAAGATTTTTTCCCAATCTTTGGGAGTCCACTGTTGGTATGTTTTCGCGAATGCAAGTCAGGCCATCCGGTTTTTCTTGCTGACAAGAGGTTTTCCGCTGGACGCCTACCATGCAATTCTGCCTCATCTAGTCTTCGTTTTGTGGTAGAAACACTAACATCTACCCCATGGTATTCTCTCATCTCTTGGTTTAAACTAACTGCTTTCTTCCTGGGATCTGCTTTTGATAATCTACAGAGCACCCTGTCATCCTTTTCTGTGGTAGCACGTGAGCCTCCTGATCCAGGTTTTCGGTGGAGGTCTCCTCTTTCTCGTTTTCGTTGAACAATGTTTCTTACTGTGCTTTTTGGCACATTAAATGTTAAATGTTGATGAAACTTTACTATACGAATCTCCACGCTCAACAGACATAAAAATTGGCTCTTGAAGCTTCAAATCAAGATGTTCACGTTGATTTGACTTTTTCATAAGCAGTCTAACAGTAACCATAAAAAATAGTTTAATTATTTGCATTTTTGTAACAATTACAAGTATTTTCCTCACCTGTGCCTTAATGTTTGGATTCAGTAGTTTAAAGTTTTTTTATTACTTCAGCTATTTGCTGATAATATCTCAGTGACTTTTACATATTTAAAGATGTTATCACTTCTTCCTATACCCCTCACAAACTTGAAACATTCCATTTAATCTAATGAGATTTCAAAATAAAATTTTGATTGTGCCCTATTTTTTGAGCGCTACTGTATATCGTGATATTACTCATTATCTGCTAATTGTTAATAATTCTATGTTCTATTGCCAAGTCAGAACATTGTTTCATTGCACCAGTTTGAAAACATTGTTGCATCATCACTACATTGTGGATAACAGGGTCGGGACACATTAATATGATCACCTACTAGTATCCGGAATATCCACCTTTGGCGTCAAGCACAGCAGCTAATCGACGTGGCAGAGAGTCAATAAGTCCTCGGAACGTGGTTGCAGGTTTCTGGGATCATTCGGCGATCAGTGTATCCCGTAATTCCATCACCGTGTATGGTGGTGGGTCCAGCTTGCAGACATGGTGATCGAGATGGTCCCACAAATGTTCAATGGGGTTGAGGTCCGGGGAGTTTGGTGGCCATGGGAGCAGCTTGAATTCATCCTGATGCTCCTCGAACTAGTCGTGGACAATTTTGGCAGTATGGCAGGGAGCATTGTCCTGTTTCACGCTGTGGTAACACTGTCGACATGAAAGGGTGTACCTGGTCTGCGACGATCATCAAGTAACGAACCCTCATTCAGTGTACCCTCCAGCGGAATCAGTGGCTCAGACCATACCACAAAAACATCCCCCGAACAGTCACA
This sequence comes from Rhysida immarginata, assembly GCA_023313115.1. Taxonomy (NCBI): domain Eukaryota; kingdom Metazoa; phylum Arthropoda; class Chilopoda; order Scolopendromorpha; family Scolopendridae; genus Rhysida; species Rhysida immarginata. The sequence continues at coordinate 472,532 of JAHWFO010040937.1, forward strand.
CCTCCCCCATCATCTGTCATAAACAATACAAGTAGTTTCGATCGTGTGTGATATATCGACGTTTGTGCCCACCTCCCATTGGGCTTTCAACCTTGACAACTTGGTTGTCTTTAAGACAGCGTGAGACAGCATAGCTGTCCGGGTGTCTGCGATAGCCCAACTGGTAGAGGCGTCGGCCATGACAGCCGAGGTTCCTGGTTCGATCCCAGGTCGCAGAATTTTTCCTTCCATTTTTCGATAGAAAAATTGTAAGATAAGCTAATCGGTCGAAAACGTTTGGCCTTGTCATATCGGCCCTTACTAGGATCGGAATAAAGATCACTTTGACCAGCCTCCACAGATTAGGGATATAACATAGGGCTAAACTAGCCCTAAAGATAGTACATAGAATCAGTGAGATTACATCCGATACCGCTGAAGCAAGATTGGCGTGATTTCATCTGGTCCAGCAGATATGTATGGTTCAAAAGATGAAATCAGGGCATGGTTGCTGGGAAGTGAGTTGCCAAAAAAGTCTGGAGGAGATCTTTGGCATCCCTGGTGAAATCACCAACCGATTTTTGGAGAATACCAACAAAAGTTGGATTTTCTCTCCTTAAAAATTTGTTGAGACTAGCTCCTTCTTCAGTCTTTTGGACTGTTTCGCAAAATTTCCTCCACGAAATAAGTTTAGCCGTTCTAACGCTTTATTATACTCAGCAAGGGCAAGTTCTTAACTATGCCAATCGTTGGCCTTTTTAGTTTTCCTGAGAAGCTTTTTAACAATTCGTCTACGCCGAGAAAGATCGTAGTTCCACCACGCAGGTTGGGCCTACTTTTCTTTCTCAGCAAGGGACAATTATCGTGATATGACTGAAGCAGAGCTTGTTGCAAATCATCTACACACAATTCCAGGTCAACCATATCACTTATGTTAATCGGAAGACCGGAAATCGCGGAACGAACGTCCTCACGAAATTGAGTCTAGTACGTCTGCTTAAAATCCCTAAAGGTCCTATCCCAGTTCTCATCAGCAGGAAAAAAGAAACGTATATGTTGGTCGTCAATATACCATTTCCTAATCCATTTACGTTCTATCATTGCATCATCATTTTATGCCCATTGCTAGATTTCTTGGAAACGAACGTTCTCTCATTGCATGTTGTTGGTGAATTGCGTGTTGACACCATTGTTGATACAACAAGATGGGGCTATTGTGTCACAAACCTTGCCTTGCATTGTTGGTCTTAAGATGCATCTTATTAGTATGCCCTACCTTTATCATGAATATCGTTTTATTATTAATAATAATTATTTTTTTTACGAAATCTGAGGTAAACAGTGACCTTCCTTATGCTGTGAAGATACGAAAGCTCTGAGATGTGCGTCCGGATAAATGGCATTAAGTCAAGACCGTTCACCGTGGGTGTTGGACTCCACCAAGGGTGCGTACTGTCGCCCCTCTTGTTCATTATCTTTATGGACTGGATAGACAGGGGCAGCCGAGGCGACGAGCGTGATTGTATGGGCGACTGCTTGGTGGAGAGGTTGCTCTTTGCTGACTACCTTGTCCTCCTTGGATCTTCTCGCATGAACCTTCAGCAGGCACTAGACCGGTTTGCAGCCAAATGTGAAGAAGCTGGGATGAAGATCAGTGTGGCTAAAACTGAGGTTCTGGTCCTGTCAAGACAGCCTGCTCAGTGCGCTCTCCATGTTAGGGGAGCCTCATTGAGACAGGTGGAGAAATTCAAGTATCTCGGGATTGCATTCACGAGTGATTGACGGCAGGAGAATTAATTGGATGCTCGGATCGGTGCAGCAAGTTGTGTCAGACGTGAACTGTGGTGATCCGTGGTAACGAAATGCGAGCTGGGTAACAAAGCCAAGCTCTCTGTCTTCAAATCTATCTTTGTCCCCATTCTCACCCATGGCCATGACCTTGGGTAATGACCGAAAGAGTGCGATCGCGGGTACAAGCGGCCGAAATGAGATTTCTGAGAGGTGTGGCAGGTGTTACCCTATTAGATAGAGTGCACAGCAGCACAATAAGGGAGTCTTTAGGCGTTGAGCCGCTACTTCCCGCATTGAGAGATCTCAGTTGCGCTGGTATGGCCACGTGATACGGATGCCGCAAACTGGTCTTCCTAGGCAGTTGTTATTTACCAAGCCGGAGGGTAAGAGACCAAGGGGCTGGCCTAGAACCAGGTGGCTAGACTACATGGAGAATGTGGGTTCGAGTCGCTTGGGTATTACCAGGTAGGACATGCACCTTATGGCAGAAGATCGCGATCGCTGGAGATCCTCCATAGGGCTGCTGCCCCGGCGACACTAACGGATAAGCGGGTTTGAAAAGTAAGCAAGCAAGTAAATTTAATGTAATCAGTTTAATAAAAAATGCTGTATAATTTTGTTGCCGAAATAAAAGATGTATCCACTTTTCACGAAAAATGTCATCCTTTGGAAATCTACTGTGCAAATGTTTTGTTTTCTAATTTTTTGTTAAGCTTTGAAATAGCTATTATACACGGGTGTATGAACTGTAAGGGGTGGTTACCATGAAACCAAAGTGGTTATACTAGAAACCGAAGAGGAAAACTGAGCACTGCGACTCTGAGTCTATTGTACTATTACAAGGGTGTAAGAGCTTGGTGCTTATTTCTTGAGTGACAGTGTTTTTTTTTAATGTATTCATCACAATAAAAATGTTTATACCTATGTTTACTGAAATGTCAGATGTTTATACCATAAAAAATTTTAAAAGCTGCGTTACAAAATTGGTTTAAGATAATAAAAAAAAATGCAATTTTTAATTTTTGTTAAGCTGATAATGGAATATTTGTAAAGGCAGGACATTTAAACTGGAAGGATATTTAAAAGTTTAATTGCTATCAATAAACAAACCTAACATAATTTATCAAATATTAGGCAATTGATTTCAACATTTTAAATTAAAAGAAAATCTGGTAACTTAAAATATTTTTGAAAAGGTACTTAAATTGTTTTGGTTTTTTTTAACAAAAAACGAAAAGGAAGAAATAATTCTCAGTTCAATAAAATAATCAGTTTATTAATCCAAATATTGTAATAAGCAATTAACTAATAATATAATTACTTGTGAACTGAAGTATTGGATCTTTAAAAAAAAAACGATTTGACCAATATGTATGAGAATGTCGTCCAGTTAGTTATTAGAAGGGGGATTATAATTTGTACATCTCGTACAAATCAACAATAATTTGGATTATAATTAGTGACCTGTATATTTTATTTTATTAATTTTCAAATTAACATTTATAAAGGAGAATTTTCCTAGTTAATTGTTTGATACAACTCTTCCTCCTTTTCCATTTAAACTTTTTTTTTAATTTATGTTTAAAAATAACTTTATTTATCACCAAATAACTTTTGTATCGGATGGGCCGATTTGGATGATAATTTTTTGTTTATAGAGCAAGTTTTTCTGGTGGTCCCATAATAAATTCATCCAGATATCTTAGATAGACATTATAAAAAATAATTGTTTGCGATTGATTCACATGCATTGCCTCCGGCGATCAGCGTTTCTTGCCAATCCCCTAATGGCGGCGCGAAGGCACCACTAGAGGAAAGGTCACTGCTAGTCTCTTTCTTCATTTGTCTCTGGTTGCACTAGAAACAAAAGATAATTGGAGCGCTTACTCGAAAAACGATGCATGTTACATTTGGCTACTTTCGAGAAAACTGTAAAGTAGCATAATTATTATTAACGGTTAAACCCAACCAAGAGCGGCCAACAATACAAGTACTAGGATATATCATGAAGCTATATGATTTAATGTAAGTCGGTTTGTGCCCATGTTAGCCTGTTTTTTAATGGTTAAGTGATAGTCTAGCAGAAAAACGATGTAAATAAAACAAAATAGCCAGAAACTGTGGACACCAATATAAAATATCGGAATAAAAGGAAAACACAAATCCACAAAGATTTTTTTATTGACTCAGATGTACATTTTGGAATTCATAATTTTTTCATCAGTGATTTTACAAACAATCGACAATCGACAATGGAACAGTGCAGGGAAAATGAAACGAGCGGTCCGAAAGCAACGCTTTCACTGCCATACTCATCCAGGAAGTAACCAGGGGAAGTACACTGAACTAAGCAAGAAGCCAGATGAAACCTAGTTAAGTCATCCAGTGGATAGAATTGGGTCCTTTCCTATAAGGACGAATAAGTTGATTGTTGATTGACGAGGGGCACGAGGAGCTATGAGATCCAGTAGTAGGGAAAGATCGCCTTTTGGATGTCGTCGAAATTGATGTCAAGGACGTGTCGAGGCCTGCGATGCCTGAGGAAACTTCTAAACGTGACTGGATGCTCCAGCATATCGGCAACCAGAGGATTGGGATGGTCCTTAATCTTCAGAGACAACTTCTTCAGTGACTCTTGTACATAGCTACCATTGGGAGGTATCTCAAAATCGTCCGCAATAGAAATATTTGTTGCAACTCTCCTGTCAAGTTGGGCAAATGTCCTCAAGGTAACGTTTTGGAAGGTTTGAAGCTCCTTCCGTCTGGACTTACATATTGCAGCCCAGGCAGGCATACCATAAAGCATGATGGTTCGTATTACCCTCCTGTACAGCAATAGTTTGCAGTCCAATCCAAGCGCGCTGTTTCGCCCTAGAAGAGCTACCAGACGGAATTTTGCCTTCTTTGCCTTGTTGTTGGCGTAGGAGACATTGTCGCCCCAATTTAGCTTCGCATCTATTACCACGCCCAGGTATTTGTAATGTTTTACCCATTCGAGCTCTTTACCAGAAAGGAAAGAGGATCTGAAGTTTCTTTGTAATGAACATCGCCTTGCATTTGTCAATATTTAGATTGAGTCTCCATTTATCAAACCATTTCTCGCACTGATGTAAGGCATTCTGCAATCGAGATATGACATGAGCGGGAACGCGGTCAGTGGTCATGATGGATGCCTCGTCAGCGAACAGATACAGCTTGCATTTTGTAAATGTTGGGAAGTCATGGATGAAAAAGTTGAAGAGCGCAGGCCCTAGGACAGAACCCTGGGGAACACCAGCTTTGACGTCACACGGGTTAGACATGGAGCAGCCAACCTTGACACGAAATATCCTGTTCGACAGAAAGGATCTAATCAAGGCAATAAGTTCGTCCGGAAATCCACAATTAATCATTTTGTATATCAGGCCTTCGTGCCAAACCTGATCATAAGCTTTACGGACATCCAAATAGACAAGACCACCATACTTAGCACAGTTAAGAGGAGTGTTTTGATCTGCAACAAGCCTCCAGATCTGAAGTTGGCAGGAGTGACCTGGGCGAAAGCCAAGTTGCTCATCACGAACGAGATTATTTGCTACACAGAATTCGTTAAACCTCTTCAGAATGATGCGGTCAAAGACTTTTGATAGCACAGGTAGCAAGCTTATGGGTCTCTAGCTGACAGCAAGACCAGGCCTTTGTATGGTAACTATGACGGACTCTTTCCACTGGTCGGGGAAGTAACCAAGTTTCCAGCAGTCATTCATGGCTTTGTTAATGGTCGATATAATATTAGAAGGCAAGTTCTTGAGAGTACTGTTAGTGATGGAGTCAATATCTGCTGCTTTCTGGGTTTTAAGTCGCTTGATGACGTCGGAGATTTCTTGGGCACTAACGACTTCCTCAGAGGTGGGAACACGATGAATCTACTGGTAAGCGATATACCCATCGTTAAGTATCTGAGTGTTTTGGAGGCTGTCCAAGTTTGTCTCACCAGGCGTGGTAAATTGACTTTTCAGGGAATCAGCGATCTATTGAGCCTTATCCCCGTCACTGATGACAACGTTGTCATTGCCTGCAAGCAGTGGCGGCAATTGGATTGGTCTGTTACCCTTTAAAACCGTCACAGTTCCCCAGAGCGAGTTGTCCTGTACAGTCAAGGACTTGTCAGTTTTTCGTTCCACCTTTGATTTCTTAGTGCTTTAACCTCCTTCTGGACCTAGCGAGAAAGCCAGTTGTACTTGGTCTTGAAGAAGGGAAGTCGCTTACACTGCCGTAATCTTCTGTAAGAATTCCTTTCGAGAATAAGACGCCTGATATAAGGTGGCAGGTCGAGGTGTTCAGGACGCTTACGATCGATAGCAGAGGAACTGGAAGTAGTGGCATCGTTGACAACACGGGTGACAGCATTAATATTACTATTGATATCCATCTTATCAATAACCTCCTTGTAAAAAATACTATTTTCTCTAAGAATATCCCCAAAGAGCTTCCAGTCCTGTTTAGAGCGGAGCACAATCTTCTTATCGATGTTTAGGCCCTCAAAAACAAGCATCACTGGACGGTGGTCAGAGGATAAGTCGTCAACTGTGAACATATTATAGGGCTTGAGGAAACCTTTAAAAACTGCAATATCCAGCACGTGGCTAACAGGAGAGTGGTCGCAGTAGTACGTGTCACAAATGGGACCGGCAACGAAGGTGTCAATCTCGTTTAAAGTGTATCCATATAAAATATTGCCGTTTTGATTGGTGCATTTGGAGTTCCACCCGTGGTGCTTGGCATTCAAGTCGCCCGCAATAACAACTGGAATGGGCCCAGACAGCAGCTCGTCAAGTTCGTACGGATCAAGCTTGTGCTTAGGTGGTTATATGAAGAGATAAACTTGATTTCACCAGGGTCCACGTCGTTTATAACCACGGAGACTGCTTCCATTCCCACAAAGTCTGTAGTGATAGATTCACGATGATCAATGCCGTCCTTTACAATTATTGCTGCTCCATCAAAAGCGTGGCTGGGATTCTTACCCAGTGGCCGATACTTTCGATAAACACGATATTCAGGTAAGGTGAAGACTTGAGTAGATCTCAGATGCGTCTCGCACACGAAGACGACATCGACATTCCAATTTGTAAGGAAATTGTAAAACTCGATGCGCTTGCAAGCGAATTCCCTCGCATTCCAAATATTATAATGGAGTTTCCCTTGATTAACGATCTTGTATAGGTGTTTGTCCATGGTCATTTATTAGATTCGTGAGAGGCAGTCTGTGGTACTGTTTTTCCACTTTCCTTGTAGTGATTTAGCAAATTTCCCAGAAACCTGTAGATATAATGCAACTGATTGTGGTCGACCATACGTGTGTCACTAGTATCAGCAGAACTGGTTGCGACCGATATACCACTTTCCCTCTACCACTTTTGTGCTTTTTTTCCTTTTGACTTGTGGATATTTGGGACATTTTGTGTAGCTAGATGTGTGCTGACCAGAAAAACGTATACATTTTGGGGGGTGTTTGCCTTTTATGTTACTACAATCCCTCGACTGATGGTTGCCAGAGCTCTTATTACATCGTGGCGACTCGGTGCAACCTTGGGATATGTGGCCAAAACGTAAACAATTATAGCACTGTAAAGGCCTTTTGTTGCCTCCAAATAACTCAACAATAACAGCTAGAGGACCAACACGCTTCAAACTCAAAAAATACTTATTATTTTCTAGTAAGACCAAAACCATTGGCATCTCTCTGGAACCATTTGCTTTTTTCAGCCTGAAAGCTTTTTCAGGAAAATAGTTTGCCTTCCTGAGGTCTTCGCAAAAGTCTTCCAGATCATATGTTGTATAAATATTTCGGACAACGTATTAAGGCGTTTTCTCCGATTTAAGTTGATGATGCTGGATCTTAAGCACGTCTTTGTTTTTCACTCCAGACACAAGAGCTTTATGACTCTCTTCGTCGTGATACCTGATCTTTATGGTGTCCTTTCGACCTGTATGGGCGGTAATTTTGTGAAGGGGTACGTGCTTTTTGATCTCCTCCAAAATTTTCTTTATTGGCTTCCCATGGTGACGAACGATGATTGGTGGGATGTATACTGCTCCCTTTTCACGGGTGACATCAATATGAGAAGAACTGTGCTTGGCTTTGTTAGCACGAAGGGCTACAGAGGCACTAGCGCTGACATCAAAAGTAGACTTAATATTTTTGATTCTGACACCTCCTTTGTTCCTCTTATTCTGTGCAGTCCGCCAGTCATCTCCATCAATGTCAGCAGAGTCATTATCAAGCCTCCTCTTCGTGCTTGTTCTTGATGAGGAGCTACTGTCGCTGACCGCGCCCACTGATCTCATAGCTCCTCGTGCCCCTCGTCAATCAACAATCAACTCTATCGTCCTAATAGGAAAGGACCCCATCTTATCCTCTGGATGACTTAACTAGGTTTCATCTGGCTTCTTGCCTAATTCAGTGTACTTCCCCTGGTTACTTCCTGGATGAGTATGGCAGTGAAAGCGTTGCTTTCGGATCTCTCGTCTCGTTTTCCTTGCACTGTTCGAATGTCGATTGATTGATTGTTCCGTTGATGAACTACTGTCTGGGCCCACTCCAGTCGTTATGGCGGGTGATTTGAATGCGAAACACCCACACTGGAACTCCAGATGCACTAATCAAGTGGCTTGGTACTTTATAGGTACATGGTAGATCAGATCGACACTTCCGTTATTGGCCCTCTTGAAGATACATATTACTGCGATCACTCACCTACTAGTGACGTATTCGACATTGCTGTTCTCAAGGGGTTTTCAAACCCTACAATATTTTTACAGTAAATGCCTTATCACCTGATCACGTACCAGATGCATCAAATTTTGAGGGGATAAATAAATCTTCGTTATAAGCAGGACTGGAAATTTTTTAGAGAACTTATGACCGACAGTAACATTCCCTATCAAGATCCCGTCACCAGCAGTTACATTGACGAAAATATCAAAAACGTCACTCACTCCATCAAGATGGCTACAAATTCTAATGCTACTCCGGTTGATTGCAAGCAGCCAGACCGTCTGCAACTACCTCCCTCCATCAGGTAACTTGTCCATGAAAAAAACCACCTTCAGAAGACTTTGGCAGCGTACCAGGTTTCTCCACTTTAAGACGAAGTACAATAGGCTATCCCGCAAGGTAAGTGAGCAGATTAAGGATTTAAGGAATCAAAGATGGAACGACAAAGTTAAAAGTCTGTCCGTCTTGGATAACTCTCTCTGGAGTATGGTCAGGGCCCTTAAAGGCAACAGGGCTACTGTTCTCCCTCCTCTGCTTACAGAGGGTGGCGATTTCGTTAGCAATGACCAGGACAAAGCACAAATTATCGCCGATTCACTGAAGAGCCAATTCTCGACGCCCAAAGATCTGATCAATATTACTCGTGAGGTCAAAGACGTGTGTGATAGGTAAGACCACACTGGGCGCGCTCTTGCCTCTCCTGATGTTATTGGCACCTGTGAGATATTGGACATCATAAACGCCTGAAAAGCAAAAAGGCAGCCGGCATCGACACCATTATCAACAGTGCTCTCAAGAATGCCTCCCAGTGTTGTCTGCATCAATACCAAGATAATGAATGACTGCTGGCTTAGCGGCCATTTCCCTAGTGCCTGGAAGTACTCAGTCATCATCACCATTCCTAAACCTGGACTGGGTCCTGCTCTTCCCACAAGTTATAGGGCCATTAGCTTGTTGCCTATGCTTTCCAAAGTCTTTGAGCGCACTATACTCAGCAGGTTCAACGACTACTGCGAGGCAAACAACCTCATTCGTAGTGAGCAATTTGGCTTCCGTCCAGGCCACTCTTCAGTTATGGAGGCTCCTTGCTGATTTAAACGGTCCTCTCAACCTCTCTATGTTTGGTGGTCTCGTTTTCCTCGATGCCCAAAAGGCGTTTGACCAAGTCTGGCATGATAGGCTCATTTACAAAATGATTACCTACGGGTTCCCTGACGATCTAATTGCTCTGGTTCGCTCCTTCCTGTCAAAGAGGACTTTTAGAGTTAAGGTTGGGGACTCCTTGTCTGAACCCTGCGATGTTAATGCTGGTGTACCCCAAGGCTCTCTCTTTGGGCCAGCCTTATTCAACTTCTGTATCCATGACTTTCCCAAGTTTGCAAAGTGTAATCTTTACATGTTTGCTGACGACGGGTCCATCATGACCTGGGCACGAAACCCAGCACATGTAATCACTCGACTACAAAAAGCTTTACCTCAGTGTGAGAGCTGGTTCACTAAGTGGCGATTAAAGCTGAATGTCAAAAAGTGCAAGGTCATGTTTATCACTCGCAAATGCAAAAACCCTCCAAAGCCCCTCCTTCTTATTTGACAAGAAACTTGAGTGGGTAAAAAGATATAAATATCTTGGTGTCATGATCGACTCCAAACTAAACTGGAACGACCAAGTCCAATACGCGCTCAACAAAGCAAAGAAAGCGAGGTTCCGTCTGATTGCACTTCTGGAGCGTAACAGCGCTCTTGGTGTGGATAACAAACTCTTGATATACAAGGTTGTGATTCGTACTATTTTGCTCCATTGAATGCCTGCTTGGAAATCTATTTGCAAATCTAGGTGGAAGGAACTCCAGACCTTCCAAAATGTTGCTCTCTGATCCATTGCCCAACTTGACAGAAGCGTTGGCAACAACCTCTCTATCTATGACGATTTGGGGATGACTAGGCACCTTTGTCCAGACACTTATCATGTACATGCTACCCAAGATGGAGAATCACGAAAATACTCTGGTTTCTGGTATTCTGGACCATCCACTCGTTGTTAAGCGTCCCCTCAGGTTTCGAAGACCCCCGCCATATCCTGGATGTCTGCTTTGATGACGTTAACAAGGCCGTCTTCCCCAACTACTGGATCTTTTAGATCCTGCTGATTTTTGGGGACTCTATTCGTCAATCTTCAATCTGACTCTCGTCCCTTCTTGGGACTTATTCTCTGGAGGACTAAAGAGGTTTATCAGGCTTCTCTCCCAGTTCTGTGTAACTCCTCTGGTTTACTCTTTGGGCGAGCGTGCAAAGTGAGCTTGGCTCCTAGACCACTCGCGTCTTTCTTTTCACTAAACTGTTCGATTGTCGATTGTCGTTCTGTAAAATTTGGATCTCCTAGCTCCTCGCAATCAACAATCAACACTATAGTCCTGATAGGAAAGGACTCCATCTTATCCTCTGGATGACTTAACTAGGTTTCATCTGGCTTCTTGCCTAATTCAGTGTACTTCCCGTGGTTACCTTCTGGCCGAGTATGGCAGTGAAAGCGTTGCTTTCAGACCACTCGTTTCGTTTTGCCTGCACTGTTCGATTGTCGATTGTCTGTAAAATCACTCACTGATGAAGGAATTATGAATTCCGAAATGTACATCTGGGTCAATAAAAAAACTTTGTGGATTTGTTTTCTCCTTTTATTCCGATATTGTATAAAACGATGTAAGTTGTTGTGGATAATACTGTTACATGCAGCGTTTTTCCACTATGACTGCATGATAACAATACTAACGGTAGCCTATCTTGGCGAACAAACAGCTCGTTTATTGCTTTCTTTTTAACATACATAGTGGCACCGATGCCAGAATATAACATATTGTTAGTAGCGTTATTCCGAAGGTAAGTTTTCATAAACGAACGACATTCTGCTGGCAACTATTCCGTCATATCTAACAAATCGTCATTCTTCTGCTTTTTGACAGGGATAAGCGCTGTGTAGAGCTATGGAAGGGACGCTGGGGAAGCGTGAAACGCCTTAGGAAAGGCTGCATGGTTGCTGTTTCGTTTAGATAGTTTCAAGGTCTCTTTCTTTCCCATGGACGAAGCAGGTCGTGACTAGCACGAACGCTCACTATGAATGGATCATCGTGAGAAAACTTTAGCCACATAACTTCAGTCATCTTGAGTTTTGAAGTCCTCTTCAAGGCATCCTCGATTCCGCTGAGGTATTTGAAGTCTGATTGCGTCAAAGTTGTCACATTCAACGGATGGTTTCTTACGGCTTCTGCAATGACTTCGCTCCACTGAGAAGGTACCATCACTTGGCTGACTCTTTTCTTTCTCTGAATTTGAGCAAAATCACGATCGCAAGGCAAGAAACTGTGATCTCTGCATAGGAACTTTTGGTGTATTTCACTAAAGTAACTTTCTGCGACGTGGTAGGAATACAAGGCAACATGTTTCCAGTTACCATTTTGACCTACACAGCGGTCGGACTACACTATCAGCTTTCTTTCTTGCCCTAGTTCCAACTGCGAATATCTGTCCGTGATTTGTTTCAGGAGTGGCGAAGTTACTTCAGCCAATCTCTTTCCATAGATTCATGTTAACGGTGTTATTCCCGGTGTTGTGAATGGCGAAATTATAACTCAAGAGTTATCGCTGGTAAAACATACTGGAGTAAGTGAGTATAGGGCAAAAAAAACTTGCTGATTATATTCTGATTAATGGTAGCGGTCACTCTGTCTTCTTTAAGTACAGACTAGGCCTGGTCTGCTCTTGCGTAATGCATTGTACTTTTATTGTAAATTTCCTTTCTTTTTTCATTCTTGTCTGATGCAGACAACTGCACAAAACGTTTATCACATTCTTTACAGGTGTCTGATATAGGTAGACCAAGTCGCAGATTTTGATCATTTCGGAAAGTTTCCCTGTATAGGTATTCTTTGACTGCCGACGTAGGATATTTTTCTGTATAAAGGCTGTGCATATTTCTCCCGCTGAGCAGAGGGCTTGGACATAGCTTAGAGGATGTTTTTCGACTGTAATGGCTTTCTTGGCAAGTGAAGCTGGCTATGTGATCTCGGATGGACTGCCTTACCTCCTCCCAAATGGCATGTGGCCGATTCAAGTGTTTTCCTTTACCGTCCTTTGGAGATAGAATACCCTCTCTCATTTTATGCTGCAATTTTGAAGAGGGCGAGGCGTCATGGTGTGTTTTACAAGAATGGTTTTCCTGCAAATCTCCTTATCTAAAAATTTATATATGAATGTGGAAAGGCGGGTCGATATGACATCAGATTTTCTTTTCTTCCGTCTTTTCAGTTCCTGCAGAATCATTGATTTCACTAGAACAGCTGACTGCTCATCGTAAGACAACTTGTGATATTCGCCAATGCGACTCCGGGCCAATGTGATTTCGCCATATCCGGTTTTCTTGCATTTTTTCCGGTTCGTATGATCTTTCCTACAAAATAACAGGGAACAAAACACATTAGTTAGAGATGGCGTTTTAAAACTGTTACATATAAACCTCAGGCGTGAGGCTCCGCTTAGTAACGTACAGCGTTTTTCCGCTTCCTTTCGTGGGGGAGGTTTCTCCGGAATTTCCTTGCCTTTCCCAGTCGTATGGGCTGCACCAGCATTCCTCAATCGTCTTTCCATTCATTGACGTTTACTTTCCTTTTTAACTTCTTATTCCGTGATTTTACGGCAGCTGGGGATAAGAGCGTATTGCTGTCCGCCATTTGCAGTGAGTCATTTAGCGTTCTTCCACTGAGTGGTAATTTGACGCGCATCGCAAATTGTAGCCCTCGATTGGGAGTATTGTGACATTTTCTATACGTATGACTGAGATAATAATCCTTACTTTTTTTTCACATCGATAACTACAACTTTGAAAAAATGTAATATACATCGTTTTTCGAGTAAGCGCCTCAATTAGTAATTAGGCAAAACGTTCTGCTGGGCCAGTACAATCAAGTGTGGCTGAATAAATAGGTATATGAGGAAGCAAAAGAGTAGAAATATTATGTGAGGACTATGAAGAACGTTTTGCAGTGAGTGATGGTGAGCAGGACACATTACACCTCATCCCAAATAAAAAGGACAACCCCTAAAAGAAAACGACCACCAAAAAACAATGACCGCCCAAATAAAGGACCACACCCAAAAAAATATGCCCACCCAAAAAAGGACCACTTCCGAAAAAACAAAGCCAGTCATGTGGTCAGGCAATTGGCCCTGTGACCTTATTTTGACATGTGGAGGGGGGTAGTGGTGTCACGTGACTAGAATGGTGGAAACTGATTGATGGATTTCAAGGTTATTTGGCATTATTGTTGGACTCTTGCTGCTTTGGTGTTTCCCTGGTGCCATCTCTTGTGCGTTTCCTTAGTTTAGCGTTGTATCTCCACCATAGCCTTGACCTCGGATCAATTTGACCTGCCTAAAGCTTTCCCAGGATCAACCTGAATTACCATGCAAAATTTCATCAAGATTAGTCCAGCCATTTTGGAATGCATAGCGAACATACAGTCATACAGAGAATTTTATATATATGCATTGGAAATTTTAAAGGGTGTCATAAGGGTACCATTAGAGCATGTGCCATTGTATCGATTTCGACCATTTTCGAAATGTTTCTTGCGCGGAAGCAGATTTATCAAATTGCAAAAACAGTAATAAATAACCTATTAAGGAATGACATAACCAAGTATCTAAAGGGTAAAGTAATCGCCGTCGCATAAACTATTTGAAATACAGGCTGATTTAAATCGTGTATAAAACAATTTAAGGGGATATTATAGAGGTCAAGGTAAATACAAAAAGTCCTATTATCATGGGTCCAATTTTTATTTCTTTTCAAGTTACAAGAAATGTTCAAAGTGGCTTCTTTGAGCCTAAATGTCAGTAGTGACTTCAGCATACTCTGCGGTTTAACTTCTCCATGTTTTTCAATGGCCTTACACTAAATTGTTAAACCTTATGTTTGGAATCGCTAGGCAACAGGACAGGAATTGACGTCACTACTTATCAGCGGTAGCCAACGGAAAAGTCTCCTGACCATAGTGGTCCGGCCAACAATCCAACTTTTACTGTTTCCCACAAACGAAAAAACATGGATTGTTAAAATCCAAGATGGAAACAAAGAATGTTACACTGTTACTCGGACTAGCATGGTCAGGTGACTTTTCCGCGCCCGAGCCTGTCTTTCTTGTTGGCTACGTTGCCAGCTCTACGTATTAGGATAACTTTCCTGAACGTAGCTTTACATTACCTATTTCGTGAAATTGATCAACCCAAGGTGAACTCCACTTACAAAAAATGTGCAAGTAATTTATGTACATTCGTTTAAAATTGTAGCAAACTAACATAACATCATGAATCGATGACGTCCGCAGAGTATGCTGGCGTTCTCTTTGTGTATGGTTTTAGCAATGGAAATGCTCTGCAAGCATCTAGAGAATACAGATTTCCAGAACGTCATCATCCTTCACACCGTGTTTTTAGTCGTACCTTCCAACGATTAAGTGACAATGTTAGAATGGTTCCTACTGTTGTTGAAGCTGGTATTACAAATGTACGACGGAACGTTCAAGGTGCGAACAGAGTGTTGCATGCTGTTCACGTGGATCCAACATCAAGTACTGGCTGCCTTGCAGCACAACTTCACCTGGCATAGAGTTTTATTTGGCGAACTTTGCATTCAGAGAGACTGTACCCATATCATTATCAAAGTGTGCAAGCATTGCTACCAAATGATTATCCTGCTCGTGTAGGCTTTTGTCAGTGGTTATTGAACCAAGTAGCGAATGACAAAGATCTGGCTAGCAAGATTTTATGGACTGATGAGACCACGTTCACCCGAGATGGAATTAATACATTCCACAATCAACAAATCCACACGGAGTCCGACAACGAAATTTCCCGCAACGTTTTAAAGTAAATGTGTAGGCAGCATTTTCAATGGCCAGCTGCTGGAACATCTGAATGCCGAGATATGCCGATTTCCTGGAAAACAGACTGCATGTCACCGCAAACGGCGACAGTCTGTAGTTCCATTGTCCCAGATCGCCCGTCAGCATCGGGGAGCAAAAGTGGAAAGTTAGCATCGCCATCTATGGACAAGACAGTCCACCAGATCAAAGACTCATTTGGCGACCGTTCGCTTAAGCGTCAGCGATTAAAAAGGGAGAGGAAGCGGCGCAGAGAAATGCGCGCGAGTTGTGAGGTCGAGTGGGAAGTTTGGAAACAGGGACTCGAGGCTAGGAACCGTAATGAGAGGTGGCAAGAACGTTTGGCGACAAATCAGGATTTTGTGTGTCAAACAAGACGACGAAGCAAAAGAGACAGTCGGCCAGATGAGAAAGGCCGCGCTTTGTCTCAGCGAGTGAAAGCAACGGTTTTACGCCCGCGTGCGACTCAATATCTTTGAGAATTTTTCAGAGACTATACATGCCGAACTTTGGACTGAATTCGGTAACATCCCTCAACAGACAGCTGGGAGCTCTCGACATCACGCCAGCCATTTCGGCCGTCCCGAGACTCGTCCGCCCGCTATATACGGTAGTCGTCACCGCCGGCATCGCAGCCATCCATTTGCCATCTCTGGTTCCTCGACATTGTTGCACTGCCACAGACTTCTCCAAGCTCTACGTTCTAATAAGCCCATGGACTTACGAAAGGTTGACGAGAGAAGAACTCGGCGACCTGGTTCCTTATCAAGGTAGTTCTCGTTTCAGTTATCACGAAATCGAGTCATACATGTTAAGCCTCTTAAAAACATTATTTTTTTTCCTTACGTTCCTGCTGCCGCTCGAGCGTCGATAAGTTTCGCAACTATTTATCAGGACGCCGCGCAGGGGCGTAACGTTTTCTTTTAATAATTCATTACACTTAAGACGTATTGCTAATGTAGTCTTTATGAGAAAGATATTTCAGTGCCGTACATTAATGTGTTCTTCATTCTCGTTCTTTCCATTGATACGCACCTTATTACGTATAATTGCGAGCAGTCAGCCAGCCAGCAAAGCTGCCAGTTATTTGTCCATGTATTTATCTTATCTAACCTAATTTTATCTTATGTAACGGACGGTCTTTTTTCGACCAGTCCGCAACTACAGTCCGAATTAGGACATTTGGGGGAACAGGCTTGAGTCTGTTTCGTTTCCTGCGTGTTAGTAGGAACGTTAGCCCCATGAAATTATCATTCCTCATTGTAAGAGAAAACTAATTCATCTCTAGCAATACATGGTCATTTTTTTTTAGCCAAAAGTTATGCTTTGTTCTTTCTTTAATACCATTAAGTTTTCCACTGCGCATACGCACTCACAGGACGTGACACTGCATTAACTCTTAGAAGATAAACCTCTTGCAATCCGTCAACAGATGTGGTTTCAACACGATGGTGGCCCCTCCTCATTTTGGTACAGTTGCTACTGAATGGCATAACATGCACTTCCTTAACAAATGGACTTCCCTCATAGCATGGCCACCTCGCTCGCCGAACCTTAATCCACTGGATTTAATATCTGTGGGGACATTTGAAACAAATGGTGTATAGTGTCCAGATAGATACACGGGCACAATTAGTGGCATCGGCTGATGAAATTAGACGTGATCATGAGGTAATGACAAACGTATACAAAGCACTTATCTGACGATGCAATGTCTGCATTCAGGCTCAAGGAGGCCACTTTGAACATTTCTTATAACTTGAAAATAAATAAAAATTGGACCCATGTTAATAGGAATTTTTGTGTTTACCTTGACTTCTATAATAACCCATTAAATTGTTTTACACACGATTTGAATCAACCTGTATATTTACAAAATTTTTGATTTGCTTTTGAGAATTTTAAACGAGTTCCAGTGATTCAAATTCGATAATCTACGAATTTTATAACTATTCATGTACATGAAATTGGTAGAGAGTTTACAATACAATAAAGGGAGAACAGAGTTTCCGACTAGTTTCGCCATTTATTACCGGCTTTATCAAGGATATAAACTACACTAGAGGCTTCTCGCCCTTATATACAGATAATATGGTAGAGTGGAGTAATATTAGATAAAATACAACGAACGGCAAGATAAAAGCAAAGCATAATATATTCTGGGTACAATGAAGGTAGAAGCAACATCGTTGTACATTGATTGGATAAGAATGAAAAGTAAAATTCTCTGACTTTTCCCGGTTACAAAAAATTCCCTGACTTTTCCCGGTCGCTAGCCACCTTGGGTAGTTTAAAAAAAAACATACAAATACACTAACTGGATTAAAGCAGCAAAATGGCGATTGCGTAATAAATAACAGACAAAAATAATTAAAAAAGTGATAGATATAAATGAATAAAGAAGGGCTGATCCATAAAGGAATAAGATAACAAAATACAAAAAGAAAATTACAGTAATTCTGAGATGGAATTAAGATTGGAAAAGATGTCGAAATCCGTTTGACAGTTAAGGAGGAGGTTGGGGGATGAGTTCTTGGCTTTGAAAATCTCTACGGATTCCAGACTGGCAGTTTTAAAAGGGTCATCACAAAAGTGAAGAATGGACATCACTTCTTCACATTTCTTATATGAGTGTCCTGTGATAGCTAAGTGGATTGCATATGGGGACTTGTCATCTTTCTTCTGGGATGACGCCATATTTTCTTTAAAGCGAACAGCAAAGTTACGGGATGAAAGTCCTATGTAGAACTCCTTACAAAATCCGCAGTCTGGACGATATACACCGGATCCGGGAATAATTGTTTCCATAATAATAAATGTACGGAAACAGGGGGTGGAGGATCGGAACATTTGGAGACCAAGCGAAGAAAGGAAATTAGTTAGGCGGGAGAAATGGGGGCCAAGAAATGGTATAGAAACCCATTTCTTGAGCGTGGATGAGACTAGAGATTTAGGATTGGGGAGGGCGAGTTTTCTGCGACTTAATAGGCAGGAAAAGGTGGAGGGAGAAAAACCATTCATAGAGGCAAGTGAGCGGATAATGGGGAATTCAGAGGAATGAGAAGAAAGGTTGAGGGGTAGCTTGAGAGCACGATCTATGAGGAAACGGAGGGAAGCAAGTTTATGGGAAGAAGGGTGTGGTGAAGAATGGTGGATTAGGTTAGAAGATGTGGTAGGTTTACGGTAAACAGAGAAGGAGAAGTGATGGGTGACAGGATAGACTTGTTAACCTCGGTTTCGAATGTGAACTGGATATGAGAGGAGAAGGAATTAAAAATAGTAGAGATAGCAGCAGGGGCGGTAGTGCGTGAATCGAATATTATTAGGATATCGTCAATGTAATGGTGGTAAGAGATGATAGTGGAATTAGAAAGGAGGGGGGTAACAAATGTAAGTTCTAGGTTTTGGAGATAGACTTCAGAGAGAAAGCTGCTAAGAGGGAAGCCCATTCCTAGGTCAGAGGGTTGAGAATAGAAGGATTATTTAAGATGAAATAGTTTTGGTTAGATATCACGGAGAGAGTAGCGATGAGGTCAATGGAATCAAGAACAGGGAAGGAAGATGAACAGACAAGGCGTTCAAGAATGTAAAAAGTGTCAGGGACGGGGACATAAGTGTACAGAGATAGTTATGTCGAGTGATATGAGGCAGTGGAACTCATTTGTGTGGAAGGAAGAAAGATTATCGGTGAGGGTACGGTAGTTTTTAATGTTATAGGTGTTATGTAAGATATTAAGGTTGAAGAGGAAAGAGGAGAGAGGTTTGGCAACACCAGGGGGAGGAGCTGGGGAATAGTTAACATAGGGGCATATGGACATATTAGGTTATGGATTTTAATAAGGGCATTAAGTGTAAGGGGGCGGGGGCATAAAATTCCACCATCTTCGAACTTATTAAACACACGTGTATATTCGTGTATCGAGTGTCATTCCAAATTATTTGATATATTTCGTGGCATATCTTAACATCGAATTATTTCACTGTTACCATTATGGTGTCATAAGAAAATGGAACACTGAATCTAATTCAACCATCTTCGAGCTTTATAGTTATTCTTATATATTTGTTCATGCAGGTCGTTATGAGTCTTTTGATATATTACATGCCATATCTTAACATTGAAAATTTCCAATGATACCATAGTTTATCATAGCACAGATACCCTGAATAAAATTCGACTATCTTCGAACTATTAACAACTCTTATACAGGGTGAGTCTGAAACCCTGTCACAAAATTTACTGGGAGGTAGTATGGGATTCTAAGCAAAAACGTTTATATGAACAAAGTTCCGAATTTGAAAGATAACTGAGATATGAACAGAAATAAAAATGCCGCCACTAAGATCAACAAGTTAATAACTCACTTTCTATAACACCTATGACAATGAACTTAGAAGAAATAATAGGGTACATAAACCTGTTTATACCGTTATAATTTGAACGAATTCCAAAGAGTAGTTTCCGAATTGTGCACTCAAAATCATAACACCTGCTCACATGTGAGTACTATCCACCAGGTGTTACGATTTTGGTTATGTGACTCGGAAACTACTCATTAGAATTCGATGAAAATTTAACGCTATACAGTATTTAATGTACGCTATTATTCTCCCAAAGTTGATCGTCCTAGATTTTGTAGAAAGTGATGCATTGACGTGTTGTTCTTAGTGGGGGCATTTTTATTTCTGTTCTTATCTGAGCTATCGTTCAAATTCGGACCCATGTTCATATGAAGTTTTTTGCTTAGAATCATCCATAATATCTCCCTTAAAAGTTTGTGACAGGGCTTCAGATTCACCCTGTATATTCGTTCAGGATATGTCGTTCCAAATTGCTTTATATATTACATGCTATATCTTAACAATGAGATGTTTCAATGGCACTATAATAGTGTCATTTGCACATGAAATACTGAATCATATTCATCTATCTTCGCACTTATTAATTACTCTTACATATGTGTTCATGGCAAGTCGTTACTAATTGTTTGATTTATTACAAAGCTTTCCTTTGCTTTGTAGATTACCAAAGGTATCATACTGGTATCATTAGCACATGGACCTCGAATAGAAGTCGACTTCTTCAAACTTATTAACTACTCTTACATATGTTACACGCAGATTGCGAAATCGCACAATTTTCGAAATGCGCAACTTTTTGCTCATTTCATGAACTATACAATACGCGTGCACACTTCGTAAAATGTGTAGAATTTTACATAATTCATGAAATATGCACCACAATATATTTCATGTATTATGCAGCTACAGATATCCTATGAAGGCTGGTCCCTCTCTTACAGGGAAGCTCATTGGCGAATGGAGTTGAGCTCGAATAAACATGGCGTCTTCCTTATGGATACAAACACATAAAGGCATGAGCAAGTGCTATCGCCGCCTACGATTCGATCAATCGCCCTCTACCTTTCGTGATATATCTGTCAGAGCTGATAAAATAGGAAATAAAAAGATTCCTGTATTTCAATACTAAAAAAATGAATTAACCATTTTTAATTGAAAAAGTTAATATAAAAACTATTTGTTTATATCTTAACAACAAAAAAGTGACACAAATGAATAATTATAAAAGTTTTATTTTTCTTAAAAAACTGTTAAATTATCAAATATTTCGCAAATTTACAAGTTTCAAATTCAGTACTCTCTAGACTTCAAAAAAATATCAATAACAGATTCTTCTTCTAAAATGTCTATAGGATGTCTATTAAATTTTCTAAAATATCTATTACAGATATATTAAGTTTAAACCTCGCTCAAAAAGTGTTCCTCAGATCGAACATCACACAATGTAACTGCTACTTTCCATGATTTTATCTGTTAGGTTAAGGAATCTTTTTCTGCAAAATGAGTTGACTTTTGGAATTGACTTCCTGTGCAGCTTAAGATTTAGAATAATGGGTGTAAGCGTACGGAATGTAGCAATCAGAAGTTATATGCTAGAATTTTAATTTCTCAGTACCCAATGCACCACCAATGAAGTACCAAATTAACTTGCACGCATTTTATTTTCTTAGCCCAATGGGATGCAGATTTGGAAAATATTTAGTATAAGGTATTCAATATGAGGGTGAATCAAAAAGTAAGTTATGCTCAGCACCATCTGTGGTCGAAAAGCACCGACATCAGTCCCCGTTCTTAAGGATGTTGCCTGTATGTCTATAAAGGCAACGTGTTCACGCGTTTACTGTGTACGCTAGAGTATTGTTTCAGGGCGCAGCAACTGGTTATACACTCCAAGTTGGAGATTCGCGGGACAATTTGTTTTTTGTGGGCGAAAGGCTGAAATGGCAATGAAACCCATATGGAAATTTGCAGTGTCTACGGGGATAATATGGTCTCTAGTCCTGCAATTGTCAAGTGGTGCCAACAGTTTGAAAATGGGCGCAAAGATTTGAGAGACAAATACCACGCAGGAAGACCATCCACGTCCAACATTCCTGAGAGCATTGCCCGCGTTAATAAGATGATTCTGGACAAAAGATGAATCAGAATTATAGAAATCGCCCGAAAGCTTAGCGTTTCTTTTGGGAATGTGCACTCGATTATTCACGACGAGTGGAGCAGATTTTTACCGCAGTGGCATGGAAAAGTTAATTTCACGTTCAGACAAGTGTTTACAATATATATGTAGATAAGAGAAATAAATGATGCACGTTTCCTCAGAATGTGTATATGAGATCTTAGCTTACATCTGTTTTTACTGCTTCAGAGTGTAACTTACTTTTTGATTCATCCTCATAATAACAATATTTGTAACGAATAAAAGATTCAAATATAATACAAATGAAAT
>JAHWFO010040937.1:504801-518066 GCA_023313115.1 Rhysida immarginata
ATCAGTGGTATGACTTCTACAATTGTGCCTTACCAGAACATGTTGCTCGTTTTTAAACAAGAAATGAATAGACATAGGGGTTCACTAAGGAACACGTCACACTCTCCTTTAATATGTTGCCAATCCCGTGCTTTCTATACACCAACGCGATTGGACCACAAGTGGGGGGGGGGGACCAGTAACCCCCTAATTACCGACGCTCAAACTACAAGATAACTGAAAAGGACGCTGCGATTTTCCCCTCTATTCACTCCCGAATATTAGCTTGATATGCAACGATACCCTCCTTTTAACCACATGCTACTATTCAGCATGAAGTAGTACGATTTAGTATGCTCTTCTCTAAGTAGTTTTTGGCCAACCACATCTGTCAAGCTTTGCTTCACAACGTATGCAAGAACAGTACGTAAACCGCACTGAAAAGTTTAATAAAAGAGCTTAATATTGAAAATTAAATAATTCATAAAGATAAGAACGGATTTGAACATTGATTATTAAGCAGTTCTTAAGCATTGAAGGCATTAAAACTCTAAAAGTCAATAATTGCCGAATAACGTTAGTTTAATTTTGTGTCCATATCACACAAACTAACAACTGCCTTGCTCATTGCATCATAGAGAGATGCCACAATTGAACTTTTTGGACGCTACTTTAATCCGGCGCATTCCATCTCAAAAGTTAATAGTTGTTATTTAAAACAATCTATCATCTATCGGGGAATAATATAAAAGAGAAATTGGAACAATCTCACCAACTTCCAATTAGCAATATTCTTATCTTGGTCGATAATTATCGCTTCGGATTTCTCTAAACATGCGACGTTCCATCATATTTTGCTGACACCTCTGGGATTCCAAGACAGGTCCCCTTGCTTTTGATTTATAGGTATCGTGAAGTCCTGCTACTCCTGTTCAAAATTATAACTGTACTATCAACATGGGCTCAAAACTCCGTCTCCAACATCGCTGCTAACACGGGCGGGAGGGACTAGAACGATCTTTTTTTTTCTTTTCTTCCCCAGCAATGCTTGCCTGCAACAAGCATCAACAACGATCACTCTCTCTCTCTCAACAATCCCTCATTCCCTCCGGGTTTGTTGAGGCTCATATACTGAGAAAAGCTGCCCCAACAATGTTTGTCTAAGATTACACAAACAATTTCGGCAGTCTCCCTCAGATAACTTAAACAAAAAAACAATGCTATTCCGAATAATCATAAAAATATAACGTAGTGTTTAAAAAAAAATAATTTCCAATACCACAAACTAATTTGTTTTTATTTAAAAAAAAACAAAATTTCACACACTCGATCCATATTCGTACCCAAACACATCATAAAACACTCACCCAATTATCACAAAACGATCGCTACAACACTCATTTATTCAAACAAATACACTGAAAACACAGAAATTTGCATAAACGACACCAACCAACTATGAAACGAAAACAAAATACAAAACAAACTCAAAACACACACTGACACCAGTCACATACGCCCCCTCATAGGAATGAAGAACCACGTTCTCCCACTCCCAAGAGCACACGCATACCAAAACACAAACAATACACACACCTTCACTCAAGTAACCAACAAAGATCTGAATCATTTTCTTCACTGAATGGCGATTTGCACCACATACAATGACGGGCGTGGATCACGCCACCACATGCGACTTGGTGCTGCTGAGCTCCTCGTGGTCCCCTAACTCTTACATTTATCACCCCACTGTCCTTCCTACCGACATTCAGTGCATTGTAATCAACTTTAGGTCGCTTTCTTAAATTATACCTACAAGGAGGCCTGGGACTATCATGTTCTGCCCTTAACACAGGGCCACAATTCATCCCTTCCTCATTCCCTTCAACAGGTGGATCCTGCAACTCCATTTCCCTTACTTCCGGATTTAACAATAATCTAGACAAGGGACTACTACCACCCTCGTCACTAACATTATCAAAATGTCTTGACATAACTGGCACATGATCATCCAATTCCTCCTCCTCTTTGTCCTCTTGTTCATTATTGAGATCAGTGTAACTCTGTCTCCTACTGCGATTACACTTTCTTCTTCTCATCCCTCTATTTGGTATCACATACGGTTTAAGACGGTCAACATGCACAATCATTTGATCATGATGACGGCTGCCTTCGATCTGATATGTCACGCCTGTAATTTTATTCAGCACTCTGAACGGTCCCAGAAAGTTAGCTGCAAACTTTCTCTTGGGGCCACCCATGCGCAGCAGCCAAACTTGACTACCTATATCAATCTGGCGAATAGACTTGTTCCGATTCAATTGTGCTAGCTTCTTCAGCCATTTTTCCCGGTACCATGTGCTGACCCGCTTCCGTACCTCGGCCAATCGAGATACCATCTCTGACCTATACTGCTTCATTTCCGCGCGATCCTCTTCCTCGGTCTGATCCTCATTGAATTCTAGCCTCCATTCACGGGGCATGATTGGGTTAACCCCGAACAGTAGGTATGCAGGTACTTTGCCCAGAGTTTCGTGACGCCGGGTGTGCAGTGAGAACAGGGCATAATTTAGCACCTGTTCCCACTCCCCAGGGTGGTCATCGGACAATGCCCGAATGGCCTCGCAGAGCCACTTATTACACCGCTCCGTCATGCCATTCGATGTTGGCCGATATGCGGTAGTAATCTTATGACGTATGCCCAAATCAAGGCACACCCTGGAGAATACTTCGGATATAAAATTAGCACCCCGGTCACTGATCACTTGTTGTGGGACTCAGTATCTGCATACCACTGATTGTATGAAGGCATTAGTCACAGAGGATGGAAATTGGTCAGGCAATGGCACAGCCTCCGGAAACCTGGTCAGCACATCTGTTACCACCAGGAGGTACTTACTGCCGTATTTAGAATGCTCAAGCGGACCCACAATGTCCATAACCACCTTCTGGAACGGGTAGCTAGTGCTGATGCCTGGCTGCCAAGGTGCCCGTACAAAATCCTTTTTTGAACGTTGGCAGGCCAAGCATGCCTTGATATGGGCATCGACATCACGTGCTAGCCCCGCCCAGAAGTAGTTCTTTCGCACCATGTGGATGGACGCACTTATTCCCCGGTGTCCGCCCAGACGGCTATCGTGAACTTGACGCAGCACCTCAGGGCGCAACGACTCCGGGAGCCATACACGCCCTTTGCCCCCTGAGTGCTTATCATGCCTCCATACAATTAACCCATATTCCACGGTAAACACCCCCCCTCCGTTACCGCGGACAATGCTCCCTTGCTGGATGTCCCCCTTAACCTGTTGTACCCACGGGTCCATCTCCTGTGCCGCCCTAATGGCATCCCACCACTCTTCACCGTCGGTTGCTACCACTGTCGTCTCGCAAGTCCGCCACAACATTATTCTTACCTGATAGGTGTTGGAATGTCAACTGGAACTCCTGCAGCTGCAATGACCAACGCAACAGCCGCTGATTAGTGTCCTGCATTCTGTTTAGGAACACCAACGGCTGGTGGTCGGTCACCACCCTGGTAGGAAATCCCAGTATGATGTGGCGAAAATGTGAAAAGATAACCCGCTGTCTTTTGCTGTTCTCATGTTACATCCGTATTCCACGCAGTAGTTTGGCATGTTGTTCACTCATTCCACAGTAGCTAAAGTAGAAAAAAACCGTTCCCTACCCTCAAATACGTGCCTAAACACATGGAAAGTAACGTGGAATTTGCGATCAGAGTCCCACCAAAAGATGGCCACGCGAGAGTTTCCGGTGGCGACGCAGCTGGCTAACACATCTAATGCTGCATGATCGCTCTGTTTACTCTGTGGTTCCATGTAATAGTTTGCCGGCTGCACTTTAAAGAACCCTTATGAGCCAAAATTTGAAAGGGACGTTAATATGAAGAACCCTTGTGGCCCCTATAACGTCGTCCTGATATGACCATAATAGTTGAAAAGGACATTAATGCCAACCAAGCCAAACCAATATACATGTATATCAATTTCGAGTCGATCCAATTCGCCTTACTGTTGCAGCCAACCTCCGTGCGCAAATTGTTTCTTCCCCTAAATAAAAAGACGCTACGACTCTTCAAATTTGGACGGAAACTGAAGTACAAGATGCCGACTTAGTTCTTCTAACACATCACTGTATCAGTGCCACTATTTGCATCGTCGTCCTCCATGTTTTTTGTTGTTGTGTCTCCCTTGTGTCGTTTTTGGTGTGTGAAATAACTGACCCAATAATATTTTGAAGAATCTTTGTTCATTATTGCCCTTTCCCTTACTTAACAGCTAATTTTATGGAAACCCCTGCACCACTTAAAACAATTTTAAAAAAATAATTTCAAAACATTTTTTTGATCATTTAAAAAAAATGCTCCAAAACCGAGTCCATATTAAATGAGAAATAATGGGTTATTAAAATAAAAGGAGAAAATAAATATTGAATGAAAGAAAAACATTTATTTCCTATAAAAACAATCATAAAATGCAAATCTAAATTTTTTTAATGATTTATCAAGCTTCAATTACATCAAAGGCGTCTGTAATTCTAAAATCTTATATAATAGCAAGTTAACAACAATCAGGATAATAATTAAAAGAAAACAAAGCATATTAAATGGATACGATGTGAATGTGATTTAAAAGAACATCAGGGTGTTGAAAAAATTTACAGGGTAATGTACTGCTGGGTAACATATCCTCTCGCTTCAAGGGCCACTTCATAAAAAGATAATTGGGAAATTTTATTTTGTTAACCCATTTATGCCAAAATTGGTAAAAATCTGAATTGAGAATTCATATCTTAAATTTATTTTCTCTAGCATGTAAAGACGTAAAAAATAATTTACAAAGACATAAAAAATTACATCTATATTTGAGAGCACATAATTTTAAATAAAATCTAAGTTTGGAACCGCTAGGCAATGAGCCAGAAACTGACGTCACTATTTAGTTTTCTTGTTAAGTGAATTTTAAATTTTAATTTTAATTTTTAAATTATCATGGAGCATGTTTAATTCTTCAGTATCATTGGCTATTTATTGGACTGCATATTCATTTCATCGATATTTTAATTGTGAACTTTTCAGACCTTAATTTCAAAATTCATATTCTCCAAGACCTTCAAAATTCAAAATTTTTCATCGTTATCTTTCATATTGTCACCTCATAAACAAGTGCCGAGTCAACAATGAAGTTCGTTTTTACGTGGTGTGAAAATTATTGCCAGGACAGTGGAATTGAGATTACTTTGGCTGTTAGAAGCTTTGTTATTTAGTAATCTCTTATTGTTAGTTTTAAGTCCGTTTCTAATTATATTCTTGTAATTTTTTATGGCTTCATAAATTATTTTTTATATCTTTCCATGCTACAGAATACAAATTTAAGATAAGAAGTCTCAATATCCATTTTTACCAATTTCAGGGAAAATGGGTTAAAAAAATTAAATTTCCCAATTATCATTTTATGAAGCGGCGCCTGAAGCGAGAGGACAGGCTACTCAATATTACTGTCCTCTATATTTTTGCGACACCCTGTACAGCGGATCTTCAAGATTTAATTTTAATAAAATTTTTGAGAATAATATTTATTAATTATGCAGAAATGAGGACTGTTAATAAAAATCAATTAAAGGATATTAATAATGTATTATTTCCATGGATGTGGGCCAGTTTTAGCGACACTGTGGCAAAAATAAGCAACGTAAATGCCTCCCATTTTAGATGCGGATAAGGGTTGAATGGACAGGCCTTGTATAATCTAGTTGACCAACACCCCCTGTAATAACGCCTTGACACCAAGTTCTCAACGTCATACTCACGTAACCAGAAGAGGATTGACTTGGCAAATGGCGCCATATACAAACCATCGTAATTATTTATTATATTTTGTTTATTATATTAACTCAAAATCTGATAAAAATTTCTGTTAATTTTAGAATTGTTTAAAAATTATATCATTTTTAAATGTTACAAAAGTCAATTTCATTATTTATTCTTTAGCTGAAATTAAATAATAACTAGCTGGCCGCCCGTGCTTCGCAACGGTGTGCTACAGAACCCTTATTACGATAATAACTGAGTAACAGGATACCGGCAACACTTGCTAGAAAGCAAGCCTGTGCACGGAATCGTCATACATTGTTAGAAAGTCCTCATAAAAAGTGAAAATTTTGTGCTTATTATTGGCAGATATACAATCAACATGGGCTTTTTATGATGTAACAATGTATGATGTTTCCGTGTATGCGCATTCTTTCTAAGTCTTGGTACCAGCCAACCTGCTGCTGAAAAGTGTAGGAATAACATTGCAACTCAAAAACCAATATTTGTTGTACGTGTTTTGGATACTATTGGAGAGAAATTTATTGCAACAAACTACATTTTATAACAATGAATGAATTTAATTATTTGGACAATACTTCTTTGTAGACCACATTTTTAGTGAAAACTTTGTGGTCTTTCTTCAATTTGTCTTGTTCGTCACTTGCAAATACTTTTACCCTGACTGTCTCGAAAGATGTTGTTCTTTAAAATACAACGTAAAGTTGGCCATGACTGAATACTGGAGATGGCAAGAATGACTTTTGGAATAAATACCCCGGTACCTTTAAAAGATGCTGTCAGTATTTCAACGTCAATGACCTTTGACATCATTTGATTCACAATCATTCTCGTGCCATTGCAAAGACCTCTTGTGAAGTCAAGGTTTCCTAATAGCATGACTACTGCGCCAACGTTCAAGTTAAGTCTATGAAAAGACATACGTCCGAGAGTTAAGCTATTTAAGAAGTCTGTATGATAGTGTTCTAACTCCTCGGCATTTGCAGTATCTTGCTGAATTCGAATCTATGCTCGTGTAGTTTTAAGTCAGACTGAATTCGTCTAAGGACATTTTCATTCAGTTGAAGAGACTCATGGTTTTGTGGAGTCAAGATTGTACGATTTGCGATGCTGTTATCTTGAGGTTGGATGAGTTGTAGGAAGACAGCATCAATAATGGATCCATTTTCAACACATACTGGAGGAATTTCGAAGTATCCTTATTCTAATCCAGGCTCTTGAAGCTGTCCATCTCCAAGTATTAAAAGCCAATCGGAGAAGCCTCGGTGTTCTTGTGGAACATTCTTGTCATTGGCACGCATATTTTGGTCCAACTTCAGGATCTGAACATCTCTCCAACATTTACTATTCTTCATGCATGACGAACTTATTTCAGTTCTATTCCCATGTGGAACAACAGGGAGAATTTATCTAAGGTCTCCACCGAAAAAAACACGGCACCACCAAATGGTGTATTGGAAGGGACTTGAGCGCCTTTAGCGAAAAGTTCCCTGTACAGTATGTTAACGGCTTTTACACCATGATGTGGGGCCATGAGTGCTTCATCCCAAATAATGATTTTTGCTTTCTTCAGTTCTTTTGCTGTCACTTCCATGTCGTACATTACAGTTGGATGTTTCGTTAATTGGGACAGGGAGCTTGAAGAGGCTCTGAGAAATTTTGCCTCACTCAAGCAATGTCGCTGCTATGCCCGTCAATGCACATTGCAAAACTAAATCGCCTGTGCTACGAACGTAATGCATAATTGTTTCGTAGAGGAAGGTTTTACCACTTGCTGCAGGCCTGTCAATAAAGAAAAGACGTTTTGCTAAACTAGGATTTTCAATTGCTTCTCTACTTTTTCGAAAGCCCGTTTTTGTCCTTGATTTAGCATTTTGTATTTTTCATCGAATAGAGCTTTTTTGGTGTCTGTGTCGAAATATTTGTTTGAGTGGATGTGCTCGTCATGATCGCCATGTGGAACCTCAAGCCCAAAATGTGCCAATCACTTTCCATGTGTCTGCAACACAGATTATATTTCTTTGAATGTCATATAGAGAGCTTTCTCTCCATCAGGAAAACGTCTATTATATCTTCCATAAGACTGTCTTTATGTCTATCGAACAATTTGGCTGACACAGATGGTGCAGATAAATGTAAATAATTGCCTAAGCTGTATTGGCATTTCCTGAGTTGCAGCCTCATTCACGCAAGTATCCATTCCGAGTCAACATCAATTAGACTCCTTGAAATGCAGGCTTCCTGGAAGGTTGAAAATGGAACAGGGTTTCCTTTAACAGTTCTTAAATCATCAAAAGAAGTGGCTCCTCGAATATGTAGAAGGGGAATTCGGAGGAACCATTTCTCCCTCTCTGTGGGACTTACGGTAAACATCCTACCAATTAGAGTTTCAAACAATGCTGATATAAAAATGCCATCAAACAATGCTGATACAAACAATGTATGCGTAACCTTGGCAACATAGCGATGACATTATCCGGTTATATATATAGATGCTAAAATTAAATAAATTGCTATTTTTTTAATTCATTCAACTTTGTAATTCTTATTTACAAAAATCAATATAATATTTCCATGATTTCTATTTCAAAATCGAGCTCGTGTATTTACTCCATTACATGAGCTGCCCACGACAATCCTCTTCTAATGACGGCAGAAAGTTGGTGTCAAGGCTACATTTTAGGGGGTGTTGAGTTGGCCATGCCATTTATTTAGATAGTAGGGAGCACGATGTATTGATATAAATGTTCATGGAGCTCCCCTGAGAAATAAAGCTAAAGTTTCTAGTTCCCGATAGGGGGGGGAACCATTGAAAAGTGGCGCTGCATGTACAATCGGCCCAACTGTACCTGCAGAGCCGCCCTATCGGGAGCTAGACACTTTTGTTTCATTTTCAGTTTCAATGAAATACCTCTATCGGTCGATCTAGTGCGATCTATGAGACACCTAGCGCGATCTGTTCAACTTATCTTCTTGAAACAATGGAAAATGTGGGAAGCTCGATGACCATTTATATCTATCGACCATCGTAGAACCCATTCAGTTCAATTCCCGCCATTTTCCATTTTTAGAGAAGCCAGGGAATTCATATCACGCTAGGAGCTGCAGTGGTCGCAATGGACTTTCTGCGATCTATGCGGCACCTACTATGATCTGGATTTCCTAACTTGTATACGTATTTTATTTATTTATTTGATGCCCAAAATTAAAAGTGAGCTCGGTAATTCAATAGTTGTTTTATGAATTATTTACTTAAAAGTTTGTAGTATACATTAATTTCCGCGGGGTTATGTCAATAAATCCGACTGCATTGAAACTGAAAATGAAACTAAAATTTCTAGCTCACGATAGGGTGGCGCTGCATGCGTTTTTAGTTCGATTGTACATGCAGGACCATTTTTCAAAGGAGTTCCCTCCCTATCCGGAGCTAGAAACTTTAGTTTCATTTATAAGTGGGGTTGGATGATCATCTACTATCTAAAGGCAATGACGATGCTCGTGCTCCCGGTCCCAGAACGCATCGCCGTCAATCTACATCGATATCTCGATCTAGTTTAAATTACTAGCCCCAGTCTATCCAGGTCGACGAGTTTCTATGTAGCTTAAGTTTGGCACAGATGCGTTCGCACCGCATATTTCAAACCCGATTGAGAAATTGAGCTAAATTGAATTGTATAGTGCGAATGGGGTATTAGGCCAGTTCACGAAGCCAAACTGTTTGTACTGAGATCTAGTCCTACCATGTTTTATCAAATTCGATTACCTTGGTACAACTAAAACCTGAGCTTTACCATGGATGAAAGAAACAGGATGGACGACTCCTATGAGTCGTGCATGAGTTTTTTTTTCAGTGGCGCCCTCTGGATTCTTAAGTGAACAATACCGAAAACGTTCAGTTTCGCTTCGCATGGTTTCTGTTTACACAGCTGTTAGACGAGTAAAGCATGGCAGCCTATCGCAAATTTTACGTATATCATAGAATTCTTTTGAATTTTTTTGTATTAAAATATTTTTTATTATTTTATTGAATTATTTTATTGAAATATTAAGTTGAGGAGTTAAAATATGATTTTTATTAAGATTACATACGATTCATTAAACAATTTAATTATATACGTATAAAGTTTTGCTTTAAAAATTATATATAAAATCATATTAAAAGATATCAAAATAAAAATGGAACACATATCTTCCTTAAATCATAACTGTACACATGATCTAAATATACTGGGTGGGCAAGAAATAATGTGAGGTGTTCAGAGCTCGCTAGTGGGAATTCTATTAGGCCAAATGCAGTACATTTTGGTCTATATACTTAGTGGAACATGCAGTTTCGATTTCTGCAAAAAAAGTACTACCAAAAGTCGCCATAGGGGGCGCTTATTTCCAAAAAAAACAATAAATACCTAATTGTCAAATAACAAATACCGTACAAACCAACTTTAGTAACAACAATAAACAATGTTTTATTTTTAATTACAAATGTGTTTCAATAATGTGTGTATTTTTAATTACAGCACCTGTGTGCTGTTCCAATAGCTGCATTTGGTACATGACATTTTCTACGGCAGCTCGCAGCATATCTGCTCTAATTAGTCTGATATGTAACGTTATTTGATCCTTTAAGGTTGAGAGGTCAGGAACATGTGCTTGATACACAAGGCTTTTCAAATATCCCTATAACCAAAAATCACTAGGGTTGAGATCATGCGACCTGGTTGGCAATACCATGGGAAATGCACGACTAATTATTCTGTTGTCTGAAAAACGTTCTCGCAAGATCTGCTCCACCTGATGTCCGATGTGCGGTGACAACCCTTTTCCTGCAATCGTGGTATCACAAAATTCTCAAGCATATCAGCATACCTGGCAGAATTCACGGAACAAGTCACCGGTCTACAAGGACAGATTTCTTCAAAAAAGTACGAGCCGATGATGAAAGAAGCAGTAAAGCCGCACCATGCTGTTAGTTTCGGTGAATGTATAGGAGTTGGCAGATACATTTGTGGATTTGATGCAGCCCAAATACGGCAATTGTGGGTATTGATGTCACCATTCAAATAAAAATGTGCCTCATCACTCCATAAAATTTCCCATGGCCATGCATCATCCACTTCCATACGTGCTAAAAATCTGAACGAAAAGTCAGTTTGGGTACGTTCATCTCCAGGAAGCAATTGTTGAACAGGTGTGAGTTTATAGGGATAAAATGTCAATATCATATGCATCATTTTCCTCACCGTCGAATATGGAATATCTGTTTGGCGTACTATTGCGTGTGCACTGCTGGTACCCTACACAGTAGTCATCTCCTGTTCCACAACAGCAGTTGCAACTTCTTCAACGTGTTGCTGCATGATTCGTTTGCGTCTCCGGCCTGGTTCAACTCCTAGAGTTCCGGTAGATTCAAATCATTCTCCGTAAGTTAGTTATGCTCATCAGACTTCTTCGTAACGTTTTTAATCGCTGGAATTCACGAAGGGCAGCACTTGCATTGGCGCTCTTCTGATAAAACAATTTGACTAATAACGCCCGGTCAGGCAGAGTAAGCGTCATCGTCAGGCCATTCGTTCGTGAATGATGGGAAATCCTCAGCCTTGCCTTTTATTGTCATGATTGCTCAACATGGAACGCGCTTATGCAAATGTATTCATTGTTTTCTTGAAATAAGCGCCCCCTATGGCGACTTTTGGTATTTTTTTTTTGCAGAAATCGAAACTGCATGTTCCACTAAGTATATGGACCAAAATGTACTACATTTGGCCTAATAGAATTCCCGCTAGAGAGCTCTTAACACCTCACGTTATTTCTTGCGCACCCGGTATATTATACGTTTCAAAGAAATCGCAGCTCTTTCTGGTGTCCTAGCAAGAACATGTCAACAATACCCATTAGCTTATGGACAACGCTTCCTCCTCTCCCTAAGCAGACGACAGATGCTAGTTTTCATGCAAAAATCCAGATGTCGCTCTGAAATCAAACTTGCTGGGGAGTCGTCCATTCTGTTTCTTTCATTCATGGCTTTACTTTACTAAGTTTGATCATGTTACTGAGCTTTTTTTTTACAAGATAGCGGCGAGTCAAGTTGATTGTTTACGAGCTCCTCATAAACTTGCATATGTATGAGCGAGGGTAATTATAAATCGCCTTTAACTATTTATAATTTATTCTACAACTGATCCTCTGTCGGAAATCGTTACCAATTTTATTTCAATATTGAAAAGATTTGGAAACAGATCAGAAATTATTCGTACGAATAATGCTCGTTTTTTAACTATCTTTGATGTTGCACTTAAGTTACCTAACTTCGGTGAACATCATAGTCTGCATATTTCTTTTATTGTATTTTTATTATCTCTGGGATCTACATCGATTTATTCATGAATTTTTCCGTCTAAATTCTCCATGATGCCTCGTGAAGGTACAAGGAACGCTACCAATACTAAACCTTTTGTTTCTCATATCTCCGTCTCGGAGTCGCCCTCTAAACCGTCCTCAGATAATTCTCTCTAGACGATGATTGAGATTTCTATTCAAGCGTACTTTAATAACTTAGACTCCTTGGACCCCATTATTTCCTCCATGACTTCCAAAATGTTGTTTAAGCTCCACGATATATCAACTAAACTGGACTCCTTACTTGAAAAGATGGAATCAACCACTGCCCGGCTTAATTTGTTTGAGGAATAATACAAGACCGTAAATACTAGGTTAGACTCGATCGAACTCAGTTTGTTCCGTGAAGGAGTGTCTCGAATGGAAGAGGCATTTAAACAGATAGACAGTTTAGAACAACACTCCCGGCGTTTTAATCTAAGATTATTCAGTATTCCTGAAAAACCGGCTGAGAACTTTACGGGTTTAATCGAAGGAATGTTCTCCGGTCAACATTTAGTTCCTATTCAACCTACTGATTTCGTCTAAATTCACAGTCTTGGTCCTCGTACTTCTTCGAGTGTAATTCTGCAGATTGTCTCTTAAAAACACCGTGACCTAGTTATTAAAAAGCGCTGAAGGCTCTGAGCCTCCCTTACTGTCATAGTGGAAGACCTGACAGTCTCTTGGTATCGACTACTAGAAGAGGCCAAATCTAAGTTTGGCAACTGGAATGCTTGGAATTTCGGTGCCGGATTTTTGTGAAGGACTCTACTGAAAAACCAGTTTTGGTCACTTCCACTGACGACTTCAGCCTTGTGATCTGAGAATTTTTTTGCTGTTTTCATTTTTTTAGTTTTTATATAAGTTTTTTTGCTTAGTTTAAATAGTGCATCTTGTAAACTTAGTTTACATAGTATTTATTGCCTTTGATTCCAATTAAATATGAGGTTGTAACAATATTTCAATTATGTCGTGTAATAATTTTCAATTACATTTTTATTCAAATAAATATTTTTCAATTATATTTTTATTCAATTAAATATTTTTCAATTATATTTTT
>JAHWFO010040937.1:518076-565383 GCA_023313115.1 Rhysida immarginata
TCAATTATATTTTTATTCCATTAAATATATTTCAATTATATTTTTATACAAATAAATATTTTTCAATTATGGTTCAATTTCACTAAATATTGTTATGTAATAATATTTTCTCGTTTTTTCTTTTCAGTTTTAGTCTATTCCGATTTACATATAAAGTCATCTTTGTTTTTAGTTTCTGATTATTTTCTTTTATATTATATAATTTTTATTTTTTCTACCTAAATTTATTATCTTATATTTTGGCGTTTTACATATATTTGTACAGAGTTTGAGTCAAAAGTAGGGGCCGACTAGAGAGTTAAAGTTTGACGAATTCTGGGCAAAGACCATTTACCACAAGGGTATATCACAGTTTATTAAGAGAAAAGTGTGGGAAGAAACGTCAATGCGAATTTGAATGCCACAGACATTGTGCACCTGAGTCGCCTGTGTAAAAAGACCAGTTCCCGAGCAGCAGCTCCCGAGATTTGCAGGATGGAAGGTCAGGGTGGTTCTCCCGCCTTTTCTTCTGGAGACATGGGCCTGAAAGATGCGCCAAGGAGCGGAAGACCCGAAGAAGTAGATAACAAGACTACGGAAACAAGTGGAAGCCAAACCAGACAGCACCATCCGTGGACTAGCAGCGGACATCGGGACATCACAATCGAGTGTGATTCGACATCTGCACGCCATGGGATAGGTCAACAGGAGCTGCCGAGTTGTGCCCCGCGAGCTGATGCCCGCGCAAGCACAACAACGGGTGAAGGTGTGTCATCAAATGCTGGAAAAAATCGAGGTTCTGGCACATCCAGCATAGAGCCCTGACCTGGCGCCTTCCGACTATCATCTCTTCCGTTCCATGGCGCACTTCCTGCGTGGACGGCGCTTCGCCAATATCAGTGATGCTGGATGCCCACTTAGCGCGACAATCGCACGATTCTATCGCTTTTGAGTCATATGCGCATGCGCAACAAACGCCAGGCAATCAATTCGCTTTTCGGTGCCCACTTGGCGTGACGACCGCGTGACTGAATGCAATTCGTTGCTTTTATCTCCCACAGCTCCTGCTTTTTCCTATCTTTTTTTGTAATCAGCATGACTCTTGTCATACAGAATTGGATATTTCTTGATATCTTCAATCAAATTTTCCGTAGTGATATCCGACCATCTCGAAATAGGTGCTGCCATGATTGCATGTGCCACGTGATTCGAAACTGTTTTCTGATTGGGTGCGATAGAGTCGCGCGATCAAAAATCTCTGGCATGCAGAGCTTTTCAATCGCCTCACATGCGCCATAGAATCGCTTTCGTGACGTCACTCTGCGCATGCAGGCTTCACAAAGCGATAGAATCGCGCGCTAAGTGGGCACCCAGCATGAGGTTGAAGACGCCGTGCGTAACTATTTCGCCCAGAAACCGGAGGAGTGGTTTCGCGAGGGCATCCGCCAACTGGCTGATCGTTGGATTTAGATCATCGAGCATGATGGACTCTACTTTGAAGATTAGCAATGGATGGTTCCTGTCTGGTGCCCATCTAAAAGTTTGCGTGGTGATAGGCCACTACTTTTAGTTGGGATCGGCAACCTCTGTATTAATGCTCCTATGTATTTTACGTTCCTTTATTTACGAATTCCTATTTTTTTTACCTTATTTCATTTTATATATAATAAATTTTTGTATTTTGTTATTTTTATTTCCATTTTATTCTTTACCGCGCTAGATTACCACTCGTGATATTAGGTTTTAATCCGACCAATACTCGTTAGTTTCCCTTTCCCAATTCTTTCTTGTCTTTTTACTTAGTTGGGCTAATTTTATTTATATTACTATAAACCCTTTTCCTTGTTAAAATGTCCGCTTTTGTCTTTCCGATCTCCGTTGAAAACACTAAGTCTCTCATTAGTGATCTCTAGAGTTCAAATCCTTTGAAATGTTTCTCTTTTATTTAAACAACAGGAGCTTTTTTGCTAACCTCTCTAGTGCACTAGCTAATTAAAATAATTTATCCTTATTCCCCATAATTTTTAAATAATTTAAAAAATATGTTGATTTTTACTGAGAGTTGGATCTATAACCCATATGATGCCCCATACATTTCTGGATACAGAATTGGTTCAATCTGTTGCTACAACAAACGCTGTAACGGTATTAGTGTATATCTTTCTTGTCAATTTTCCTTCACTCTTATTCCTCAGTACACGCTCGTTTTAGCTGATTATGAGGCTCTTACTCTTTTAATTAACAAGAAATGTATTATTTTTTTTTATTATTTATCGTTCACCTTCAGGTCTTTTTTCATCTTTCTGCACCTTCATATCTTCTACACTATTCGATTTACAAAAAACCGGGAAATTACTCTCTAATTGGTGACTTCAATATTGATTTTAATAAAACCCCTTCTGCACATAATCAGCGCTTAGATCCTATAATCTCTTCTGGGCTTTTAGCTTCTACCCATTCTTTTCAGATTATTACCCTCCGTATAATTCATATTCAGCAATCGATTCTTGCTTTAAGAATTCTGACATGATCCTCATTAGTAGTTTCATCGATATGGCCATTTCGGATCATTTTGCTTTACTTACGATTTTCAAAACCCTCACTCTAAATATTCCCGAGAACGTTCATGTCCGATGACGTCTAATTACCCCTAATCGAATTTCAGTCTTGTATTCTTTCTTAGCTCTAAATGCTTGGAACTATCTTCTATCTGATTTCACTAATTATAACCTCCTTTTTGATTGCTTCTTGTCTCATTTTCAGCTTGGATACGATCATTACTTTCCTATGTACTTCCATTAATGTTACCGTCTGTAAGCCCTGGATCTCTGCTAGTATGTAAGAACTTATTTAAAAATGCTTTATATCGGAAATGTCGTAGAATTCCTTTTGCTAACGCTTTTAGAAAGTTTAAACTTTTCTCTAATTCTGTCAAAAATAAACTTACTGAATCCAAACGAATTTACCACAACTCTTTGTTTTCGCGCCTCCAATCTTGCAAAGAGAAATGCCATGTTTTGAACAATTTGTCTTGCGGCCTTATTTACCCTCTTCTCCTTTCTCTCATCCAGATTCTCACTTTTTCTTCCTTAACTCATTTTCTTCACACTCTACTACCTTCCAATACTGATCACTCTTTTTCTTCTGTTATTAATTATCCCTTTTATGTTTCCTCTCCTGCACTTAGATTCTATGTTACTCTAACGATTAAAGATGAGGTTATCAATGTTATTGCGCAACTAAAATCCTCCCCTGTTCCCGACCCCTTGTTTTCCGTTCAGATGTAATCACTGCTTTAAAGCAAACATTTGCCTTCCCTCTTGCCTTAATCTTCAGCCACTCTATCAGTACAAGCACATATCCCACGGTTTTAAAACTAGTGGGTGTAGTGCCGATTTTCAAGAAAGGTGAACCTAGCACATACACTAATTACCATCCCATCACTGCACTTCCTATATTTTTTAAAATTTTTGAAAAAATATTCTTTATTCGTTTTTTACAATTTATTAATTATGATCAAAATTGTCTTACTCCTTGCCAACAAGGTTTCGTTCCTAAAAGGAATGTCGACACGACAACCCATGAACTACTTGAATTTCTCTCATCCAAAATGACTCTGAACAAATTTCTTGTATCTGTGTCACGGTCTTCGAATTTAGGCGACACTCGCTCGAGGTCTCGCTCTCGATACTTCTATCGTTCGAGGTGCGGAACGGAGCAAACAGTGTCGTCATATGAGTCAACGCAAGACAGCGAATGGGAACGAAGATCGTGGTCGAGCGAGAGGATTTAAAAGTTCGAAGCGGGAATGAGAGGGTGTGAGATTAATTAAGCGTGCTGTTTGCAACGGAGACGGACCGAAAAAGTACGTGGGCGAAGGTGTGAAGCGGAATGGGCTTTACATAGTGAAGCCGAGTGGAGAAAGCCGAGACGGCTTGTACGGCGACGAGGGAAGCGGCTCGCCGTCTAATGCATCAGTTACTGCGACAGCGTTGGAGCCGTGCCGGCAAGCCTTCAGGGCGGAGAATTCTGCAACGGAGAGGCGGGAAACGAGCAGTGGTTTCGTCGGCTCGAATGGGAACGCCCGTATCCAGTCCTGCCTGTTACCGAAAACGTTAGCAGTTTCGCCTACAATTTTTGTGAGTACTTTTACGTTAGTGAGCTGTGGCTATCATGATATAGGCACAGTGTTCAGCGACTTTTATCGTCGTGAGCTTAGTGGCTGCACGAGGTTTCGAGGGGCTTGGCCCTGTGGTTTCCGTGCTTACCTAAATTACGGGTACAGTTTTGTATATATATCAAAGTGTTTTGCGGAAACCTACCCTTGGTGCTAAAATTCCCTTTATTAAGTTAAAATGAAGTAATTATTCCTAAAGGTGTGAAGTGCTTTCTATTAATGTTATTTGCTATGTTCTGTTTCTTATAGTGCGACGAACATAATGAAAATGCGCCATTTGTAAGGCTAAAAGTTATCAATTGTTTTTAACTGATAAAGACTTTTACGGACTGGACATTAAATTATTTGCTTTTGAATTTGTGCTTTTTGCTAATTTCATACATAAGTGTTGTAATTTGTGTTTTACCGGAAGTGACTTTTGAACTTGAAAACTCTGTAGTTTGTAATGTGGGTTAATGTTAACTATCTGCACAATCGCAAACGCAAGTCCCACTCTCGGCCCTGTGGGCCTCGCTGGCCGCTGTTTTCCATTACTCGAATGCCAGTCCCAGATCAATATAAAAAAATGATCTAAGGTTATTCAGTTGTTATTTGTAGAATGGAGGTTGCAAAAAAATCTTTCGAACAAAGATGTCAAAAACAGAAGGAAGGGAATTAGTATGGATGAATGGAGTATGGTAGCTGATTACCGAAATAGGGAAGCATAGACAGACAAACGGCAACAATAGCAACTGGAATGCCAATAAGGCAAAAAATATCACCTAAGTGAGAAGAAACGGGAGATGAATAAAGAGGAATTAATGAAAATAAAGAAAATTAGTGGCGTGTTTGAACACTTTTGATTTGGATAATAGTAAAATACGGACAAATGTAGGCTGAGAAATGACATGGTAGGTGAGGAAGTGCACCTATACATTGGTGGAGGAAAATTTTCTGGAGTCGCCATTAAAATAGGTGCCAAGACACTAACTTTAGAAGGCATAGGATACGTACAGATGTATTGAATCCGGGTACTATGGAAAAAAGAAAAATCATTCGCAGAATCTGTTTCCTTCTTAAAATATTAATATGAAATGCGTTTGCCAGTTATATGTCCAGTTGCATATGAGACAGAAAGTTGCCACAGATTAAGAATGCACAGATGCGTCAACGCAGCTTAAGCTGAGAGAAACTCGATGAGTCATGCAATTGGCCTCAGTTACTGCAGCTCACTTAGCATCCGTCAGGATCACAATCTGATCAGCAGAGCAGATTACATGCTATAAGTGGGAATACATACTTATTAAACATACACTTATAAAGCCTGTACCACGGATTAAAAATAAGGATTAAGCTCTGTATTTTTAATATTTGAACTGTAAACATCGAGTGACTTTTTAAAAAAGAAGAGAGGAGAGGATTAAGAAGAGTTGAATACAATATCTTCAGTTTCCCAATTCACGCTGCAAAACGCGCATACACATTTTTGTACTGATTATTAAACAGTTATCTAAAAAAAGAAAACTGACTGACCAAGTTTATAAGCAATTCCCTTTTCAAAAATTTTCGTAAAGAATCAAGGATTTCAGCCCTGGTGATTATTAGATGTGGGTCATTTATTTATTTATGATTAATTTATTAAACGAAATGAAAACCAATATTAAAAAAATGGAAGATCGTTTAGTTTGAATATAATCATAGAAGGGAAGTAGTGAAACTTCCTTTTGCTTCTACATTGACAAAGAAGAAAATAATTTATTATTACTGAAGATTTAATGCTTATCTGAAACCAATTGATGTATATATTTCTTTATTAGAGTTAAAGGTATACTAAAATTTTTAGTTTACAATTTTGATGAGATATTTGTAGAAAAAATTGCAACTGAACATTAAAGTGTGCAGTCACTCCAAATTTTTTCTGTGGGAGTTTTGTGAAACTATCGCGCTGCTGCAGTTTTGGCTCCAATCACAGGAATTGTTCTGCAGTTTGGTTCGTTTATTTAATTTCATTTAAAAGATATTGTAGAACAAATATTATTTATTTTTTCTTTCTTATGTAGTTAAATTAATTGTTAATGAAAGTAAGTATATTTAAAAAATAAATTGAATAAAAAATTCAAAGAGATGCATAATCATAGCACTCTCATATCATGATTATGTTACACAAATTGTTTCTTTAAATTTATAATTAATTTACTAAAAAGAAATGAACACAGCGTGGTAAGGTTCTGTAAAAAATCTGTGGATACAGTGAAAGTGATAATAGGGGCTTAGAAGACGTCTTATATACAGGGGCATATAGTGGGGGGAGGGAAAGCCAAAGACACGGAAAGAAGCTGTAGAAAGCCCCTTGAAAAATTTGAGAATAGTTGGAGGGAGAGGGGAGTGGGGGAAAGGTAATGAAAGAATGGTGCCTTTGCAAAGGTTAGTTCCGTTATAAGGAATTGAATTTCATGAGAAAAGACTCGAATTGCTTTCTTTCTTTTTTGTTATGGAAGTTGTTATGAAGAATATAAAGACTAACGTCCTGTAAGGAGTGGCCACAAGAATTTAGGTGTTTAGCGACTGTATTTTCTTCACCCTGTATTTTGTATTATATCCAGACAAGTTTTTATTTTCTGGCTAGAGAATTAAAGAGAGATGTTCGAAATGCAGTGAAAAGTAAAACAAATAAAAAATTTGCAAAATTGCTCTCTTAATAGTTGAACTCTTTCTCTGATTATAGAGTACATAAACTGTTATTTATTTTTTAAGAGTATAATTCTCTCTTAAATTTATTATTAATAAAATGCAACAAAGTTTAATAAATACACAATTGAAATTTTATTTTCGATATATTGTCATCCATTTTAGATTTTATCATTTTGTAAATAAGAGTTAACAGGAAAATAAGATTGTTGCCAAAACAGCAGTGGTGCCAAGTAAATGAACCTCGTATTTAATTTTTTTTTATTTAATTGCTGTACCATCTCCGTAGTCCACATGTGAACCTGGATGAAGTAGCGTATTGAGCTTTTTATAAGCTTTTTATAACTTTGCTATGTTAGTTTGTTTAGGTCAAATCTTGTAATCAATATTAAACCAACTTTCCGACAAGCTAGGGAGCTGCAATTTGACACACTTATGCAGAATCGATGACAATTTATGATAAAGAAAAAAATTTTCAAATCGGTTCATCGGTTCGTGTTCTAATGGTACTAACTCATTACTACGAATTGATTGTTGTAACAATTGGACATTTCGTTATGGCGAGAGGTAAATGTATCTATTGTTTATTGTTGCAAAATTAAGCTGTATTGTTGCTACTAAATAAAACATTATAAAAGCTTGGTTTGATAAAACCTTTTTCCTCTTATGTTATTTAGGTTTTCTTTTGAGCTTGTTTAGGCGGGAAGAGAGGGGTTCTAAACACCGGATGTATTTTTCATGTGATGCATTCATCGACTTCACGTTTGCCCTTTAACCAAAAATCTCGGCATAGATTTTTTTGTGCTAGTAAATAAGTCATAGTACGCAACAACTTTGATAGGGCATATATATTATTTATACACTACTGAGCTCAGTGTAAAGTTTTTATTGCTGGTATGCCGATAAACTTATAATTCATATTCATTTATTAAGTGTACGAACATTATTCATATTCACACTATTCAATTATTTATTTGTTTATTGAACATCAGTTATTGTATATTTTATGGGTGTCTCTTAAGTTTTTTAGGTCCAGCCAATAAGAAGCTCCCCCAGCACGTCTATGCTCACGGGCACGTTTATTTATCTTGCACTCGAGTAAAATTACAGGGGGATTTGTTCGGGAAATCTGTTTTTTTTCGTTTGGTAAATGCAAAGCATATTAAAGATTAATCATTTGTATTTAATGGTGAATATTGGGTGGATGTTTGGTATTGCAGTTATTAATTTATTTTTATTTATTAGCTAAAAACTAATGCTTAGATTTTTACCGTATTATTGTTGTAATTTAATTAATTATTGTTGTCGCAAAGTTTATTTTTACGATTTGCGTGCGGTGGGCGTATTAATGTAGCAACTGTGTTGTTTATGTTCTTTCCCTCGTGGCTAATTTCCTTGATCGCAGGAAGTTATGTCGTTTGTTAGGAAATTGTAATTTTTATTTTTTTTGCTTACAGTTTTAAACTTCGTGCACTTCTTCTCCACTCTACCACCAGTGTAGCTATAGCGCCTGAACGATCTCCCCGAAGTGAATTTGCTTTTTCTTCTTTAATCTTCCGCAAGTTTATTCTCCTACTGAAGTAAATTGTAGTTCCCATGAAATGCTTATTTCATGTCCCATTCACGCTAATTTTGCATCTTCCCTCGACTGTGTCTTGTTTGATTCGCTACGAAAGGCTTTCCGCAATGTAAAGCTGTGGAGATGTTTGTTTTTTTTACGTTTGCCAAGTGACTGTCCTTTTTTTCAGCAGGAGTGGATAAACAAAACGATTTGTCGAACTGTGCGTATCAATATGCGCCGTGTTTCGCGCACGAGACCCTTTCTTTTTTTAGTTTCTTTTTAGATTCCTATTTGAAATTTTTCTCTTGTAAATTTGCATTGTTTACATAGGTATATATGCATGCATATTCTGTATACGTATGTATTGTAACAAAATAACATGTAAAGAGATGAACTCAAAAAGCCAAGTCTAAAAATGGAATAACAGTGGAACCTGATCTGTGAAAAAACGTAAAGTGAAATTTAAACAAATGTTTGAAAGGATCAAAGCAAAAGGGCGCCTTAAGAAATAAAAATGTTTGATATAAAATTATTCTTAATTAATGAAAAGCTATTTACCTATCTGGGTTGAGTGAAGTCGAAACAGAAAGGCCCTCCCTGTCACAGGATTAAGCTGGCTAGTTGTAAAGGAATTGGAATAAACAAAAATTTTATCAGTTATGTGGACGAAATTGTGAGATCTTAAAGAAGAAGCAATTTCAGACAAAAGGTCAAAGACTTACGTAAGAATCGAATGAAAAGGAGAACTTCAGGAACTCCCCACAAAACAGTTTTAAGCGAAAGTGTAAAAGAAAATGGAATATCATTAGTGTGTCGCGATAGACGTCAATTGTGATTCTGATTATGATGTTTGATCTTGGATCGAACCTTTTTTTTAAGAAATATTTGTTTGTTCTTTTATAATGG
Source organism: Rhysida immarginata (assembly GCA_023313115.1). Lineage (NCBI taxonomy): Eukaryota > Metazoa > Arthropoda > Chilopoda > Scolopendromorpha > Scolopendridae > Rhysida > Rhysida immarginata. The sequence continues at coordinate 527,367 of JAHWFO010040937.1, forward strand.
TTTGTTAAAGGTTAATTTTATTTAATTTGAATTTTTTTTTCTCTGAACGCCCGGGGCGATAAAAGTATCATTTATACAGAAAACGTTTGGTATCACACCCAGCTGAGAACCATTTTGAAGGAAAGAAGAATTGCGTCTGGAGACTCTCTGTTTTTGTTTATTGGCAAACTTCAGAACGCAGGAATTTGTTGACAGTTCATTAGCCTGTTTTCCACGGAAGCGTAATTGTTCTTTGGACACAACATTCGGCGCCCATCCATCGTGGTTCTAACTTCAGTGGTCGTTCGATTCATGATGTACTCTAGCTTCAACAACGGACATGAAAATTCTTCTCTTGAGGAAATAAACCGGTAAGTCGTTTTTTCTCATCTTTGCAGGGATTAAAAAGGGTAGCCGCACCTTCGCGACGACTTCGTTGAAGAACGCAATCCCTTTTTTCTTGGCATCATCATCTTTCGGGTCTTCTTTAGAAAAGAAAACTTCTATCCTGTGCTGTCGTCCACAGCAACCCGACTTGGGTATATCGGACGAACGTCGTTGTAATGCTTAATTGTTTTTTTTTCTTATTCCTCATTGTTGCGGCAAAGCATTGTTTTCTTTAAACGCTCTACGAGGGACAATCTATTATTGACGTCACTCGGGGTTTATCCAAAGCCAACTAGAAAGACAGCTGGCAGTATCCGGATGAATGATTGTCCCAGCTCGCATGTCGTTCAGCTTAGCTTTTACGCGGCGTTTAGGGTCCAAGTCCAGTCTACAGGGTATTCATAGCCTCCCGGCTATCTCTCGAAGAGCGCCCTGATTGAGAAGCGAGATCGGGCATCATTGTAAACACAGAGCCGCAATCATGAGGTTGGTTTTGTCTTGTTACTCCACCTCCGCCGGCGCTCGCCGCCGAACCTCCCGCAGCATTGGGAGTCTTCATGAATAAAGTATCTTGGTGCTATCCTGTGGAATTCGTCCAATTCTGAATGATATAATTAAAAGGTTCAGAAAGTTCAAAACAAATAAATTCAAGGAGAAGATATCTCGAATAATATATTTTTTGCTTCAGAAAAAAAGGCGTTAGAAGAGCAAAAAAAACTGCCTCTGTAACGGATTTAAATATTTTCATCGAACACCGCTGTGGTGCCTTCCGTTCAAAGACCTCCTAACCTAGGAACTTATGGATGAGAAAAAAAATATTGATAGGAGTAGTGATTAGTAGCAAGTAAATGAATTAAAAGCAAAATTGGAGCCTCTAACAATATTCTACTTAGCTTGTATTAAGGGCTTCTTTCCATAATTTATCCCAGCTGGAGATCCTCAGACTCGTTCGTAGTCGTTCTTCGTGTAACTTGATCGAAGTGGAGGAGATTGGTGAATAAATAAATGACCACCTGCACAGCCTGAAATCTGGCTCAAAAATAGCCAAGGCTTTATTTTGTTTAATAAGACTAAATAAATAGAATATCCATTACACTTATTTATCTGAGTATTTATCAACATTTGCCAAAAGGATTCGTAATCCCTATTCTGGTTTTAAAGTTTTTTTAGAATACTAACTTTAATCACAATCGATATTGTTCGAACGTTGATGAGGCTTCTTTTCATTTTCAGGTAAGTCATGCACAATATCAATAGGAAGTGCAAGTGACTACGTCACAGCTGACGTCATTTGCGCGATGAACGGGCCGAGAGCCTAGGAAATGGGATCGCTGGTTCCAAACATTGGAACTACGCAATATACGTACTAGTAACGTTGAAACGGGCGGCCAGTAAAAATGACATCTCTTAAATTATTATGTTAATTTGTGTAATTTATATTATTATTAAGACATTTAATCCCATTATATAATTTATACATTAATATTAGAACGCTTTTTAATCACTTTTAATCACTTAGCAAAAGAATGCCATCGTTCGCGGATCTTTCTTTCTTTGGGAAAACGATAGATGTCTAAATCGCTGTTTTGGCTCCTTCTTGAGCAGTGAGGAACTAAACAATTTCACATCTTAAATGTGTTATAAACGCTGGGCTTATACAAAGCGATTTTATTCCATCCCTAGGTTGGAACCATGTTAAATCCCGAAGCGAGAAGACTTGTTTGGAACCAAATCGAGTCACGTGACTGAAGAATTCCAAGGACTGACGTCACACTTGCACTCCCTATATCTTATATGAGAAAGCACTTTCCTTACAATAACTTCATCAATTTCATCCACTATCATTCCTTTATATTCGTTTTCTTTCCTAGTTCTGCATTTATTGCTTTCTTCAGGAATCGCTTATGAGTCTCCAGACGCTTTTCTTCTTTCCTTCGAAATGGTTCTCAGCTGGGTCTGCTCCTTGTGCGTGATATCAAACCTTTTCTGTATAAATGATACTTTTATCGTCTTGGGCGTTCAGAGAAAAAAAATTCAAATTAAATAAAATTAACTATCAACAAACCATTATAAAAGAGCAAACAAATATTTCTTAAAAAAAGGTTGGATCCAAGATCAAACATCGTAATCAGAATCACACTTGACGTCTATCGCAACACACTAATCATATTCAATTTTCTTTTACACTTTCTCCTAAAACTGTTTTGTGGGGAGTTCCTGAGGTTCTCCTTTGCATTCGATTCTTACGTAAGTCTTTGACCTTTTGTCTGAAATTGCATCTTCTTTAAGATCTCACAATTTCGTCCACATAACTGATAAAGTTTTTGTTTATTCCAGTTCCTTTACAACTATCCAGCTTAATCCTATTACTGGGAGGGCCTTTCTGTTTTGACTTCACTCAACCCAGGTAGGTAATTAGCTTTTCATTAATTAAGAATATTTTTATATCAACCATTTTTATTTCTTAAGGCAGCCTTTTGCTTTGATCCTTTAGAACATTTGTTTAAATTTCACTTTTCGTTTTTTCACAGATCAGGTTCCACTATTATTCCATTTTTAGACGTGGCTGTTTTGAGTTCATCTTAATACATGTTATTTTGTTACAGGAACTGTGCCTGCTGATGATGGGGTTACTTTTCCATTGGCACGCGAAAAACTAACAGAGGAAATAATTCCTGATCTGTTACATTTGCCTGGCGTTAAAACAAGGTTGGTAGAATATTTTTACAATTTTGCATCAGACAGCTGATTTACAGGCTGCAAGGAACAGTTGAAAAATGCTGTAGAATTATTTGCTAAAACTAAGTCATTTTATATACTGAAATGGCAAAATGAAAATCGAATTACGGGAAAACAAAACTGGAAAAGCGAAATTAATGAAAGTAAGCCATGTGTAATTTATTACATTTTGTGTATGGTGAGGAACCTCATATTTATTATTTTAAAAGAATTTATATACTGACTTCTTTGTAATAAATCAGTATAAAATCGAAAAATATTAAAATCAACTATATTTTTATACAACATATTCATCACTTTTAAGGTCATATGTTTACGTTGAGTTAATTTGATAAAATATGAAAAGATTTCTTAATAAGGTGTTGGGTAACAATTATATAAAATACGATTTTCCTTTACTGTAATGGAGTTAATAAAATATTTAATGATAATTCTTTGTATATAAATTACAGGATAGTCGGAATAAAATTAATATTTATATCCAAACTTTTGTGTTCAGTGCCTATTTATGATATGCTTATTTTTAATGCTTTAATTTTTTTTTACTACTGCAAAACTAATAGTTATTATTGACTCATTACTAATTGTAACTTAAAAGTGAAATGCGATTCCACGAACTCAAGTGTTATTCCCTAGACTTCCATGCTAACCTAACCTAACCCTAGACGGTCACTTGGGAGGGTATGAATCGCAATCACGTGACTGGTTTCCGTTTCTCCCCCATAGGGAATCGCAGAACCGCCGTATTTGTGTATTCTTGATCTGTGTCAGTGCCGAGCTTCTCATATCACGAATGAGACTGTTTGCAGAAGCCTGAAAAATACGGGCAAGGGTAATAAATATATGCACTTACGTTTTTCTTTTACTTACTATCAGCTGTAGCTCCCCAGCCTGTGACAGTGCCACTCCATCCATTAAAATCAGCATCTTGTTGAGGTAGGCATACGGGTAAAACTTTTTCTGTAATAACGATAGCAGCTGATAACTCCACAAGAGCGATATCATTGTCGACTGCAATGTAATCGTAATTGGGATGAATAATAATTTTTGTTATTGAACGGCGACCAGATTCTAATTGTTGTGCATCAAATTTATCATGAAGTCCCACGATAACAAAAACTCTTGACGGCCATTGGCTGCAAAGAAAGTAAAGTATTAGAGGAATTAAACTTCCTTAAATGAAAATATACATTTTACATAACGTATATACAGATACCACCAATTTTAGCACTATAAAATAAACACAATAAAATTGTTAGAAAGTATTTTCTTTAGAAACGTAATTGATAAAACTTCTATATTAAGATAGTATCTATATAAGTAACTAGTTAGTAAACTTTTGTATAGAAATATTTGTAAAATAATGTAACGTATAAGAAGATAGCACAAGTGAATCAGGCGTACAGTAACTTGCGTAATCAGAACGATTACAGAAATATTACAGAAATATTAGATTTACCAAATAAGGAATATACAATTATTTTGTGCATAAAGCAGTTTCATTTAACATAAAAAATTTTGGATATAGGTCTGAAATCGTTTCGAGATTTCTAGGATGACAAATTTTATCTAGAAGGTTTTGATTGTTAGTAACTACAACCTCTGACAATTAAGTTCGGTGAATGATGTCACACCTTAATCTGTGCGAGCTCTACGCGTGTAACAATGCATGTGAATACAAGCCCAGTCATTGTTTAAGCAAGTTCAGCCAGGTCACGTTTGTGCGTGCAATGGTTTAGCAGATGCTCGTTTCTTCAGTTGAAGGTGTAGCATGCGCACGTAACTGTGGATAATGGATCAAAGAGGAACAGTGCCATAATCGTGCAACAGTTTCTGGCCAACAAAGGGGTCGTATTCATAGCTCATCCACCTTATTCATCAGACTTGGCACCGGCAGACTTTTTCTTGTTCCCACGCCTGAAACGGGCCTTAAAGGGACACAGATTTGCGGACATTCCAGACATTCAAGCAAATGTGGCACGTGAACTTAAAGCCACCCCTAAGGCTGCTTCCAAGACTTATACACCCGATCGCAAAAGTGTATAGCCTTCCAGGGTGATTATTTTGAAGGACAATAAAGTAAATGTGGCTCTATCTGTTTTGCATTTTGTTGTGTGAACTCATTCACTGAACTTAATTGTCAGAGGTTGTATTTGATATAATGAAATTTTTTCTGTAAACATTGCATGTAACAAATTAACCATTAAAATTAAAGCTGTTATTTCTGACTGTTGCATGCACAGCACCGGATGTGCTTGGTAGGGTAATAGTTGGGAACTAGGTGTGATATGCTCTTATCAGAGCACAGAAAATGCGAAAATGTTTTTAAGGTAAAAGGCCTGATCGACAAGGTGGCTACCAGCTCCCTCATTCCATCTTCGTCGGAACCTTCAAAAATTTTCACAAAAAATTTTAGCATGTGAACAAATTCACGCTTTTTTTACACAAAGAGCAGTAAGGGAGAGGAGACAATCGGAGGAGAGATTGGTGATGAAAGATAAAGAGACAGTGGTAGTAGCAGAGGAAATGGTCTTGAGTGAACAGATAGTAGTAATGACAAAAAATGAAGGAGACATTGGCAATGACAAGATACAGGGAGACAGTGAAAATAAATGAGAAGACAATGACAATGGGAAAGAGTGAAGGAAACAGTGGAAGTGGGAAAGGAAAGGGTGCAGCCAGTGGTATTGAGAAGAGAGAGAGAGACAGTGACAGTAACTCAGAAAACAACGGCTGTGAGAGAGGAGACATTGACAGTGGGAAGGAGTGAAGGAGACAGTGGAAGTGGTAAAGTGTGAAGGAGCTAGTGGCAGTGTGCAGGAGCCAGTGGCAGTGTGGAGGAGCCAGTGGCAGTGTGAAGAGAGAGAAACAGTGAGTGTAAGTTAAAAGACAATGGCTGTGAATGAGGAGACTGTGATAGTGGGAAAGAAAGAGGACAGTGGTAATGAGAAGAGAGTGAGACAGTCGCATTGAGAGAGGGAGGCAGTGACAGGAAAAGATAAGGAGACAACAGTAGTGGGACCGAGAAATGGAGTCACTGCCAGTGAACAAGGGAGATGGTGACAGTACATTTACAGTTATTCGTAGTTGTGGGCTAGTAAACGAGAGTGAGGGATTTTGTGAGAATCAGATATGGAGTGGGAGTGAACAAGTGGATTACAGAGATGCGATGTATGTTAAAGCGCGAATTTGTTCGCATGCTAAAATTTTTGTGAAAATTTTTGAAAGTACTGAAAAAGGTGTAATGAGGAGCTGGTACCCCATTTTTCAAAAAGGATCTTTTACCTTATGGACATACTCGCCTTTTTTGTGCTCTTATAGGAGCATTTAACAGCTGGTACTTCATATTTGTATAAACGTTACTGCTCAATGAAATTACATCATCATTGAGGCTTTTTCAATCAGCAAATTTGAGTACGTAAATAAGATAATGAGATATTAAAGACAAGGAAATGGAAAATAATGGAAACTGCGAAGTTATTTTGAGCAATCGGAAATTGTGAAATTTAAGTTTAAGTAATTTCATTGAATATCAGTGCATTTTTTGTGTTTTGTGAAGCTAGGAAGTGTTTATCAGCTCATATTAATGGAGTGTTCTATAACGAATTTCGGATTAGTAAGACAATTCTTAATAATTGTAATAAAATCTTAATAAAATCGTTTTTATTTTTAAGCGTTTATACAAAAATGAATCCATAATAATGTATAAAAATACATCGTACCCTCACCACCACAGGCATTCCATCATCACTGGAACCCACTGGTCTTTCTCGAAGCGATGGCAAATGCCCCGACGGAGTGACCCTCTCTGCCTGGAAGTCATGGAAGATACTACTATGGGATGTCACCTGTGCAGATAAGCTCTCCTGATCCTACCAAGGCGGAAGCTCAAGGGAGACCCGTTATGCTGCGAACCTTGCAGAAAGCAAGAAAACGTTGAACTACGCTGATCTACTAACTAACGTTTTGTTCGCACCTAACAGCTTCGAGACTTTTGGCCCCTTGGGGTCTAGTGCCCGGTCCTTCCCAAGAGACCTCGGTTCCAGAGTTTCCGCTGCTACCCAGGATCATCGCTTGTCTCGCCCGGGCTACTCCTTTCAACGAAATTATTTCATTTAAACCCCTGTTTTGTGTACATTTCCGTTATCCCCAGTGACTAAGTGCTTATTGATATGATTAAATGAGTGATTATTAGCTTTATTCATTTTATATTATGTATTTATTTATCATTTAATTATTATGTTATTATTTTTTTGGCTTATTTTTAATGCTTTAATTTTCGATTATGTTAAATGCATGTTAATTTAAAATTACGTTATATTAGTTATTTCTAAAATTATGCTAAATTTATGTTATTTTTAAAAGAAGGATTGGTATACTATAAAATTTCATACTGAATTGACGGTTTTATTTTTAAATTTGTTTGTTAGGATAAAAATAAGATAAGTTCAAAAAGTTATTTATAATTATGTGATTACTTTAATAGGTCTATTTTTATTAATGATGTAAAAATACATAAATTACATAAATTTATCTATTTCTCTTCCACGTACAGACGCTCTAGATGGAGGAGATATGTTCTGCTTATAATACAGTCTGTCCCAAAAGTTTAATATAGTTTGATATCTATAAAGAGGTCATATGAAGTTTGTAAACTAATTAATCCAAATTTTCTTCTTTAATTCTGACACAGATAATTAAGCTGCATCTTTATTACAACAAAAACAACTATAGATAACAGCCATACTTATATAGAATGTTGTTACTAATCAGCATTTTGATAAAGATTAAGTCCCGAACCTTCAGAATAACCAAAACTGTCCAGAAAGTTTCAAATACTAATTTGTTTTTAGTAACATATAAAAATATTCCAATTTCGGGAATAATTTAATACTTCCTACCCCTCTCTTTGATTCAGTGAACTTTACTTGAGCCATAAAATTTACACTTACTCATCTACATACTTCGAAATCAGACTATGCTAAGTTACTACTCTCCAATATGAAGAAAAACTGTAACTATTGCCTAACAGAATTAAGAGATTATCGAATTTTATGACAATGCGATGTCCCAAGTAGCAATTTCAATAGTTTTGAAAATGATAAAACGATTTGTAGAAGGCCATACAAACTGATTAAACATGTTATGAAGCAACTGAAAGACGCAAGCAAAGAGAACAGATTTTGTGCTGTCCGTGATTTAACAGCTGTGTGTCTTTGGCAAATCGACGATTCATAGTTTAACTCGCAAAATAACGGAAAAACGGGAAATTAGTGAGGAAAACTAGGTTAAAAAGCATAAGTGTGTTACAAATCGTTCTCTTCTCGGAACTTCACTTTTAGTTTTGAATTTTGATCTTAATGCGAATTTAGATCAATGATATTGACACATGGTGGCGCCGACCAATAAAGTATACATAAATACTTACATGTAAACCATATAAAAGTTTACGTCGTTGTAAATAGGAAAAAACAATTGGGAAACTGGATATACGATAAAATATCTAGATAATACAAACAGTAATACGATTAGATGTATCAACAAAACCAAGTGGTACAGTAACTAAAATTAAACTTAAAATTATGCACGATCAGAAAATAAGCAAGAGAGTATATCAGTATCTTCATCTTCGAAATCTTCTTGATATGGTGAATTATAAGATCGAATCTGGCTTGTATGTACCTGGTGAAATTTGCGGCCTTGACTATCTTTCAGTTTCACAATCTCTTTGTCAATAAAATCAATCACATATGATCATTGAGCAGCAAATATATCAGGGTTAGGATCATCCACCAGAACCAAGTGACCTATATGAAAGTACGAAGATTTGCAGTGAGAATTCACACGTTTAGCGTTGATGGTCTGACAATGCTGAAGGTTAGTTTTGCTCGTCTGACACTGAGCAAAAAGATCGTGGATCTGCAGGAAGAGTTTGCGATCATCTTCGATGTGTATGATTGGTAGCTCTGGATCAGCTCGGCATGAAATCCGTGCATTAGGTAGAAAAAACTATTCTGCAGACTATGACTGTAAGCGCTGTTATATTGCAAAATAACACTTGTTAGGGCAGCTGACCAGTTTTTGTCGCACATTGTCTTACGCATATTAGATTTGACAATTTGAATCGTGCGCGCAACTAATCCATATGATTCAGATTACCCTTAATGAATCTCTCTCTTCCTTCCACACTAATGAATACCTTTCCCTCATGTCACTTGACATTACCAACCTATATACTAACATCCCTGTCCCAGAAACCCTCTCTATCCTTGGAAACCTCCTGCTCTCATCCTCCTTTCCCGCTCATGACTACGTCGACCTAAACTCTATCCTCGATGTCATTTCTAACCAGAATTACCTTTCCTTTAATAATACCTTCTATTCCCAACCGTCCGGTTTAGGAATGGGGTTCCCTTTAAGTAGTTTTCTTTCCGAAGTCTTCCTCCAGAACCTTGAACTCACCTTTGTCTCTCCCCTCCTCTCTAACTCCACCATTATTTCAGACTTTCGATACGTTGAAGATGTCCTAATTATTTTTGATTCCCGTTTTACTTCACCCGTTGACATTGCTAACGATTTCAACACTTTCTAACCCCACATCCAGTTCACCTTTGAAACCAAATCTAACCGCTCTCTTCCATACCTCGATATCGTCATCACTAATGACCCCTCCAACCACTGCTTTTCATTCTCTGTCTACCGTAAACCCACCACATCATCTAATTTAATCCATTGTTCCTCTTCACACCCTCCTATCCATAAACAAGCCTCCCTCCGTTTCTTCATCGACCGTGCCCTCAAGGTACACCTCAGTCCTTCTTCCCGTGCCACTGAATTCCGAACTATACGCGCCCTCGCCTTAAAAAATGGCTACACAACTTCCACCTTCTCCCGGATTCTCCAACGAAGAAAACTTGCCCTCTCCAACCCTAAACCTCCTCAACCATCCCCATCCAAAAAATGGGTGTCCTTGCGATTCATCAGCCCTCAATTTTACCGTCTTTCCGCCTTCCTCTCCTCACTCGGCCTCCAAGTTTCCTACCGCTCATCGACCCCATGCTTTCGCTCTCTTAATCCCCCCATCCAAACACACACCGACAATTTCTCCCGTTCCGGAGTTTATAGATTAAAGTGTGGATTTTGCGACAAATACTATATAGGCCTATCGACCCGCAATTTCAATAAACGATTCAAAGAACACATGGACTCCTACAAGAAACTAGATATTAATTCACACTACGTGATCCACCTTGCCCGCACGGGACATGTCCCCAAAGAGCAAGGTGAAATCATGACCATTCTCCATCTATGCAACGACCCATTCAAGACTGCCACTCTCGAAGCTATTGAGATCTTTAAAGCTAAGATCTCCTCTCCAGAGCACCTCCTCAATTGCCAAACCGTTTTTGAAATTTATTCAATTTTAAATTCTTTATCCGATATCTTGTAATTTTTCAAATTTGTATATTTACTTTCCTTTCCATTTTTTATTGATACCTTAGTTTACGTTAACTCCGGATGAGTCTTCTTCTAGGTCCGCGTTTTCAATTTTGTTTGTGTTATGACATGACTATTTCAATTAATTTTCCTCTCAAGGTTTCCTTATAATTTCACTGTTATTGGTTCCTTATCCAACCATTCTCCTTTCAATGTCGCCACTGTACACTTTATATTATTTACTATTTGTTATTTCTTCATCCAATCATGTTCTCATTCTGTACCATATTTTCTGTATATAAAGGCTTATGTCCTCTTGTGTGTATCCTTGATAAAGCCGGGAATAAATGGCGAAACTAGTCGGAAACTCTGTTCTCCCTTTGTTGTGTTGTAAAGTCTCTACCAATTTTATCGATAGAAACAGCACTATGGACCCCTTAGTGAATGATAGTTCATTTTCTAACAAACATCACAGGAGACAGTGCATGAAGACATCTGGCGCTTCAGCTTTGGGGCATAAAACTGTCGTTCTAAGTTTTTTGCGTACGAATTGAATCCGGATGTCCTTGATTAACGTGACTGAGCTGAATAATTTTATGTATTTGTTTTTGTGGTAGTATGACCCTGAATTCACTATTGTTTTGTTAGCGTCCTACCAGTTTAACAATCCCACGGGCAAATTGTCTATTTGAAACACTTTTTTGAGCCAAATAGGACACAGCCAAGTTGTCACTATTAAGAGTGAAATGTGGCAGTCCGTACAAGGAGATACGAAATCTTTCAGTTATTGCCCAATGAACAGCCATGCATTCTAGCATGTTTGAGTGAAGTAGACGCTAGTCTCTCTCTGATACTGATTTACTGGCGAACTCAACAGGGACATCATGCGAAACTTTTTGCTGAGTGAGCACAGCACCAAGTCAACTTTGGCTGCATCAACGTATACTGAATTAGCAATTCTGGCTGGAAGTGATCCAGCAAAGGTCTGGATTTCAGCGATGATATAAGCTCCTCTATCACTTTAAAAAAGCTCAGGCTTGATATCAAACGTTACTTAGAATTCACGAGAGACCTAAGGCCATCGACTCTTTTTGCAAAGTCCTTCAGAAAACGTCGGTAATAATTAAGAAACTGAAAAAAATCGGTGTAATCTTTTACGTGACTCCAGGGGTTTAAATTTATCAACATCATTTATGCGGCCAGGATTGGAACCTATCTCGGCTGCGTTCACTATCAATCCGATAAACTTCAGCCTTCTTTTGCCACTTGACGTTTCACTAATTTCACATGTAGTCCATAGAAGGAGAGACTCTGCAGTGCTAGTCTGATCCTTTCGGTGGCTTTGTCCTGGGTTTTGGCTCCTTGTCCAAAGTCATCCATGTAGGTTGCCATATCTGTGAGATCGGAAAAAGCAAGATCCAAGATCTGTATGTCGTGTATTTTAACTGTACGAACAGAGTGGAAGCAAGGAGGTAATAAGCTAAACGATTTAATACCTGAATAGAATTAAATACAAAGACTAGCAGAGCTAGCTATCATATAGTGAAAACTTTAAACAATAATTTCTCAGTCCACATCGTCTTCATATGATGAGGAGACCCGAATATCAGTGGAACCGACTAACGTTCGCTCCGTGTCTCTAGTTGCCTTGCTAATTGCTGGTTCCATATCGTCAGGGTTTTTTGAGAGGTAGAACGCCTGGGATGAGAGAGGCACCGCAACATCCGAGAGCGGCGACCTATTTAGGTTTGTCGACCGAGGAGATTGTACTGTAGGGAATAGAACATGAGATTAGTAATAGTCAATGATTCTTAACTTGCTTTAATCCCAATAGAATATCCTAGCATAAATTCTATTACGGCACAGTACCAGACAACGCGGCGTTGCTGTCCGAGCGCAGACAATCCGCAAGAAAGCCGGCTGGAATAGTTGGCGAAAACGCTGCCTCGCTGTATCCACTTCTCCTCGGGAATCTGTAAGGGTGAGTGCAACACAAAGACTTCTGTCCTTGCCGTCGAGCTATCGTTCGTTGAGGCACGCTATCCGAGCTAGCGCCTTCTTGTATGTGGTCCTCTGATGCCGAGAGCGGGTCGTTCTCGTCTCTGGTTCGGTCAGGGGTCGTGGCTACGTCCTTAACCTCCAAGTTTAATGCTGGCGTGGAAGCCGAGCTGCAAGCGTCCAGGTTGGTTGTATTATCGTGCTGAAGCTCCTTAATGTTCACGCCCGTCGGATTACTTAGTCCATTGCCACCTGCAACAATTTCACGTAAGTTCATACACATAGCATAATGAATATCAGGCTTACGATGCTTGAGATTAGCCGAAGGAATACGCTTCCTTTGGTGCTGCCTTCTTCGATTCTGTCGAATGCGTCGTCCGCCGTTCGAGCACGAGCTCCTCGTCACGGGCGATGCAGCCTCCGGGACGCCTAGGCTGGCGTATGTCGGTCGGACATCTTGGTTGCGATTCTTCCTTCCATAGGGACGACTAATTTTCTCAACGGTCTCCGTTAAAGTTCGCTGCCGGGAAAGGAGCTGAGGCGACGGCAGTGGCAGCCTCTTTCCGTCTTATGGTCCTGGTTCTGCACGGCGACTATTTTCAATACAGCAAGAATTATAGTTAATGTGCTTACTACTACCAAGGCTACTTGCCGTTTGTCTTCCGTACTTCTGGGATTCATAACATTTCTTCGAAATCCTATCCGGACATCTCATCTGGTTCGGCCGGCTGCAAAAGTTCCTAAATGAAAGAAAATCCACTACCAGCTGTCTCTCTTGCCTTTTTCCTCGCCTTTTATTTGGGCTTGGAGGATTCTGTGCCGAGATTGCGCATTTCATCCTCCAATCCCGAGGCTCAGACTTCTCCTTCTTTCTCCAATCCTGAGGCTTCAGAATTTCTCTTCTTGATGGGGTGTGTCTACTACGGGCGGGGGTGTTTCTTTCCTGATCTTCTCTTTCCCTTGTCAAATCTTTGGAAAAATGTTTTTAAAATTTTTCTTCTGACGGGGGAAATTAGTTTTTAAAATCTTCTATTTTCGATTGCGGTTTTTCTTTTCCACTCTTCTTTTTTCCTGCAAAATTAGAATTTTTCCTATTAGTTCTTATGTTACAAACTTTTATCCTCCTTCTGTGTTGTGTGTTTCCTGGCTCTTCCTCATTCCCCCTTTGCTTTGAGAATTTGTTAACTAATTGCTGACATTGGTGCAAGTTTTTTTTCTGGTTCCCAAGTCGGTTTTACATACCCTACCCACTTGAGCAGAAACTTTCGATGGAGGGCCTTGCCTTTTACATCCAAGACGGTTTCTACACTGTACACATCTGAAAATTCCTTGTCCCTGATGGGCCCTGGTGGCTGCTTCTTTACTTGTTTTCTTCTTGGAAAAAATTTCCGTAGAAATGAGACATGCAGTGTCTTTGTCCTCACCTTAAATCTTGGCGGGATTTGTAACTGTGCTGTCACTTCATTTATGACTTTCTTTACCTTAAAAGGCCCTACAAACTTGGGATATAACTTTCTCCCCACTGTGCCTCTTTGCTTCATAATTCGTTTAGCTACCACCAATACTTTTTCACCCTTCTTTAACTTCCATCTTGTTCGCTTTCGATTGTAACATTTCTCATACTTTGCATTTGCTTTCTTTATATTTCTTCGGGCTTGTTGTAATAGCAGCTTCAGCTTACTTTTAAACTCTTTTTCAGATTCTGCCTCCTTCATTATTTCACCTTTTATGTTTGGTAATCTCATTTCTTTCCGAGATCCATTAGAAACGGCGAACAACGGATAGCCTCCGATTTTTTTGAGTTTAAAGCTATCTCGGCAGATGTCAAATATTCATCCCAATCGTCCCGTTCGCTATTTACATAGTTCCGGCTGATTTGTATGGCAGACTGATTTGTCCTTTCGGACTGCCCGTCAGTCTGCGGATGATATGCACTGGAATAATGATGCTTTATTCCTAATAACTTAAAAATTTCTCTCCACACCTGCGAAGTAAACCTAACGTCTCTATCTGAGATTATGGCAGCGGGAAACACATGAATCTTAAAAATATTGTCTAACAGCAACTTAGCTGTTTCCTCCGCCGATATCTTCATATGGCATGGTAGCAACCACACTCTTTTTGACAAACGGTCGGTCACAGTTAATAGAGCATCGTATCCATTCATTGTGATTGGCATTGGCGACACAAAGTCCATTGTGATGACCTGCCATCGTTCCTTAGGAACAGGTAGCGGTTTAAGGTGCCCATACGGCCTGGTGCGAAGAACTTTATTTTCTTGACATGCGACACAGGATTTGACATATTCTAAAATATCTTTCCTCATGTTAGTCCAAAAATAGCTTCGCGATACATTATACAATTTCTTTTGATATCCAAGATGCCCTCTGATCGGGATATCATGTGATTCCCTTGGAATTTCATTAATAATGTTTGCTTCTTTAGGGACCATTAACTGCCTTCTCCCTTTAATCCTCCTATACCATAGGCCTCCTTTTTCACACATGGATGGCGGTGGATTTTTTCTCAATTCTGCGAACTGTTTATCTCGCTCCATAGCTATCTTAAGTCTGTTTTCCCACCTTTTATTTTCACTGTCTGCTTCGGAGACTAACACTTCGATATTTATATCTTTTTTATTGCTGTTTCCGCTTTGGTTTCCCTTACTTAGGTACCCTTCAACCCAACCCATGGCATCTACTAACCTTTGGAACTTCTGATTATCCATTAATCTCTTTATTTCTACCTCTTTCTGTCTGATGGTCCTGGTTCTGCACGGCGACTATTTTCAACACAGCAAGAATTATAGTTAATGTGCTTACTACTACCAGGGCTACCTGCCGTTTGTCTTCCGTACTTCTGGGATTCGTAACATTTCTTCGAAATCCTATCCGGACATCTCATCTGGTTAGGCCGGCTGCAAAAGTTCCTAAATGAAAGAGAATCCACTACCATCTGTCTCTCTTGCCTTTTTCCTCGCCTTTTATTCGGGCTTGGAGGATTCTGTGCTGAGATTGCGCACTTCATCCTCCAATCCCGATGCTCAGACTTCTCCTTTTTTCTCCAATCCTGAGGCTTCAGAATTTCTCTTCTTGACAAGGTCTGTCTACTACGGGTGGGGGTGTTTCTTTTCTGACCTTCTCTTTCCCTTGTCAAATCATTGGAAAATTGTTTTTTAAAATTTTTCTTCCGACGGGGATGTGACACTATCATTTTCATGTGCATTGTTGTTTCACGAATTAGCCCTTGTCGTCTTGTGTTATGAAAGCTATTTTATGTACGTCTTCGGGTCGTATGCGAATTGTCATAAAGGCTTTTTAACGTGTACAGTTTTAAAGAATTTTACATTCTTCTGAACGATCTTGGCAATATTATCATTTATCAGTGGCATGGGATATGTTGGAGTGATGTTCTTTGCGTTTAGTTTTTTATAATCTACGCAGACTCTCTTTGGAATTTATTCGTGATGTGGCTGTTCAAAAAGAACCACTGTTGATGCGCAGAGTATGGAGTCTCGATCTACTTTGTGAGTATCTGCTATTACAGGAATTTCGTCTTTGAGAGAGATCACATGTTTTCTCACTCTTGCTTAAAGGACATTCACCCTTGGCAATAGCCTATGTGTTTTCTCATACGATTCTTTCAAAGGTTCGCACTTGCTCTCCGTTAAGATGAACCGAATTTATTGCCTTAAATACTTAAATACTGTGTTGAAATGCAGAATCGATTTAGATCAGTGTTACTCGGCTCAGTAGGGTGATATAAAAGTCGGTTTGGAATTGCAACTAATGCCTTGCTCTCAGCTGTATCATAAAATCGACGTCTTGGTTGGGCTGTTTTTTCACACTTTATTGGGATTAGCGACACTGTGCCACTGTAGCACCCAAAAACTTATTTATAACTAGAAGAGGTACCCGGCGTTGCCCGGGATTATTACACTTGGGATGTAAACAGAACAATCTCAAAAATTAAAATAAATTTTGCAATATCTTAAAAATAAACACATGAAAATGCTTAGTATTAATACAGTAAAAATTCTTAATGAAAATTCGAAAAAAATCTTTTTAAAGGCTCACAATGGATGGACTGCTCCAATAATTTCTTACTCAAATAATCTTACTTCAGATCTACACTTGATGTTGTTGCAATTTCCACTCTTCTCTCGCTGTGTTGAAGCAAAATTTGGCCTTTCATCACTTTGGGTAGTCTAGCGGTCGCCAATTCTTCTATTTACTTGCTTCCCATTTGCTCAATACAGCACGGAGCTAAAGGTTTGCTTTCTCTGTCGTCTTTCCACTCTTTCTCAATAGTCTGCTAACTCTTCATTATCTCCAGCTACTGATCATTTTTAAAGATTTTCAAGAAATTGTTAAGTACTAAGAACTCTCTTTTCTAAGAAAAACCTGAATAACAGGAATTCTATGCATTGTTACAAATTGAAACTTATCCATATTGCATCATCATTTTATGTTCATTGTTATAATCCTTGGAAAGGATTGCTTTATCATTGCATCATCATTTTGAGCTCATTGTTATTGGTGAATTGCGTGTTGAAACCATTGTTGATACCTATTGTTGCACAAACTTTTATTTGCATTGTTGGTCATGAGATATATATTGTTGGTCCGTGCAGAGTGTTTGTGAATTGCGTGTTAATACCATTGTTGCAAAAACTTTGTCTTGCATTGTTGGTCATGCGATATTTCTCATTAATATGCCCTGCCATAACCATGAATATCGATTTTTTATCAATAATTATTATTTTTTCGAAATCTGAAGTAGACAGTGACCTTCCTCATGCTTTGAAGGTCATGTATGCGAAATTTCATCAAGATCGGAATAAAACTGTAGATTTGTATAAAAAACGTACACACAGACCCACCCACAGACCCACAGACCCACCCACAGACAAACATCCTTCTTTATATATATAGATAGATTGTTTTGGACGCTCCAGGCACTAGTTTTGGGGTGCAGAACCTGAATTTATAAAACCAGTTGGCCCATTTGTCGTTTTTCCACCCCCTTTTCAGCGTCTTCAAGGGCCACGGAGAAATCTTTTGAAGTAGAAGAGGAAAACAAAAAATTACGAATAAAGAAATATTAAGATGAAAGTTAAATATGGGAAAGAGAAAAATCGTGATGATGAGCAAAAGAAAGTGCATAAAAGTAATGAGATGGATTATGACGTACCATTTTTGGATCTGATACTACTGGAGATGATAAAAATAAATAAATTTTCCCCGAGCATAAAAACTGGATGGTTACATGGTTACTTAAGGCAACAATGGTTGAAGACGTTGCCTTGAGACATGGTTAGGAGAGGCGAAGTAGCAACTGGTAGGACGCCGTATTAGAGTAGACCCAAAGTTCCACGCCAGAATGGTAAAAAGGATAAACTAAAGTCGCGCGAAAAAGCTTTAGGAAAGAATCATTCGCATCGTCTGGCCCTGAGCGATGTGAAAAAAAACCCTGCCACGTTTATGATGTCAGTGTAGGCGGACGAAAGAAAAAGGCTAATGAAAAGATGAAAATAACGTTTGAAAGGTCGACTGCAAAGAAGCACCTGTGATGTGTGACTTCGGGTGATTGTCTTTCTATTTGTAAGTTTTTGCATAAAATGTGATTATCTAAATTTATATTAATTATTGATAATTTGGATGATATTATTTACGTTCAATTGTTAAGTATTATCTCAAGCATTTAATTGATATTTTCTTGCTGTGCAATAGTAGTATTTTTGTAAATATTAATTTGTTGTCTGCTCACGTTCGTGAGTGTGTTTTGTTCAAAATAAAAATGTAAAGGCTCGAGCTGATAAAATAAAATAAAAAAGGTGTAACAATGTGGGCAGGAGAAAGGGATTGGTGATAGATGGAATTGGAGAAGCAGTTGATTCGGGTCGAGATATGCTCAAGCCAGAAAAAGTCAGTGAATGCCATGAATGTTCAACTTGAAACTTTTTAGTGCCTGATAGCCCACTCAAGGAGTTGTACCCCATAGATGCTACTAAGATGAAATATATTTGAGAGGACATTCTTGCACTGGGCAAGTGTGCATGGACGCCTTGTTGCTGTTGTTTTCATCGCCATGTTGGTGTTAGAATCAGGCCAATAATTTGCCTGCCATTCGTGTGGATATTGGGATTTCCGATATGGTGAGACAACTGGTTTGTTTTATTTATGGGATCAGTGCTGCAAATTGGAATTATCAGATTAATCAGAGAATTTTCTGAAGCTTTTCCTCGTGTGCAGCCTAGATTGTGAAACTGAATGTTTTGTTGTGCATTCTTTGGATTCCATGGCATTGGAAAGGAATTTAGTTACACTACTGTTAGGTAATAGTAATCTGTTACACCCTACTGAGTGAATAGTGATATGGTTCTGAATAGACTGGTTAAAATATAGTCCAGGGTGAAAGGATGTAAATGATGCTGTAAATTTAGCATGATGATACGTTTTAGAGCAAGTAATGCTCAGTCTCCGAGATGCTAATTGCACATTTATTTTGTGACTGTACAGCTGAGCATTTTTCACAGGTGTGACAGGTTTATGGAGTAAAGGAGACATATATTGCATTAGTGGGTGGTTGAAACTAGGGCTAAGGATGCTGATAGTGTTTGCTAGTTTAACAGGCTATGATTGGTACTCATGGGCATAACTCTTCGAGTTTGATGAAGTGAATCTGCGTCAATGATACAGGGGTTAGCCTGTAGGAATATGGTACTGTGAGTATGTACCGTAGTAGAGGTTACAGTGTTTCTCCTCTGGGACTAAAAAAAAAGAAACACATGATGATTTCTGTGCGATAATTTGTTAAGTGGAGTATCACATGGGCGCAAGGGGCACCCAGTAAAGTAGTGATTGTATTGATTTTTGTAAGTTGTCAGTCTTGAACAAGGGCGAGTGACACCCCTTTGGGAATGATTAAACCGTTTAGCTTACTTGTGAAAATGGAAGATGCCAGTTAAGTGTTCTGCCCAAGAGTTTAAGTTTGTCATGGGATATGAATAGGTGTTAAGTACAATTATTGAATTTTTAAAATATTGAATGAAATCGTAGTTTACATAGTTTTTGTCTTTTGTTTTCTTAATCGTTTACTTTTTATGGCTGATAATTTAGTTGGGGCCCCATATCCTTATATATTAATCTGTCTGATTTTGTGTATTATTCTTGTAAACGATAAAATAAGCTTTTAATGTCTCCACATCCCTAGATTAACCGAGTCAAACAACCCATACCCTATAGAAAGAAAAATAACTCCAAAACCACTATTCCATATAATAAACTTTAATGACTCAGATGTACATGTCGGAAACGAAGTTTCCTTCATCAGTCCACTTGAGTCCACTGATGAAGGAAACTTCGTTTCCGAAATGTACATCTGAGTCATTAAAGTTTATTATGTGGAATAGTGGTTTTGGAGTTATTTTTCTTTCTATAGTTGTGTCCACAGTTTTTGGCTTGATTCCATTGAACCCATACCCTGTTTCCCGTGCATAAGGCAGAGTTAGTTTCAATCTCATTAACGGTGCGCGGGGACGGTACATACCTCATCGGCGTCATCAACCCCTAGAAAACGAAATTAAGGCTTCGAGAATATGAAGGCAAAATGAACATAACAATATGCGTAAGAGACCGAAATGATTGGATTTTGAAGGAAGCAATATTCACCTAAATACGGTAATGGGTGTTATTGTTGGCCTTAATCTATGCGGTAGACAAAATGCTGTCCGTTTTGTTTTGTTTTGTTACATGAAAGCTTAGTAAAAATCGTGCGAAATTCGTATGCCGAAAGTTGTTATGAAAACGCCCTCAGAGAACGTTTCTGGAACAATTGTAAATCAAGCTTCAAAGGAAACCACCAAGTGTCAGTTTGCTGAGAAGATAAGGTCGTATATAGTATTTAGGTTGGTGGTGTCCCTACTAACATTACTAAATATTTCCCTACGTTAGCTCCAGTGCCAAATTATCTCCCCCTCCCACCTTTCCCCCTATCAATCGGTTTTACTTAACTGCATCTTTCGCGATCCGTAAAAGAGACCTATAGAAAACGAAAAGAGAAAAATAACATTAAATTGGAAACTGTAGGGTTAATCAGTCTAAATAGGATTAAATACTGTTAAGAAGAAAAAAACGTCACTGACTACTTTACTTACCAGAATAATCTATTTGACTATTTCGAGGCGCTGCTGATGATAATCTAAGCAACTGAACTGTAAAACCAAGAACGCGCGCATAACTCCTTGTAGGACGATTTGATTTTCTTGTCGGCAGAAAGCCTTTGTGTAAAAGTTTAGGATTGTTAAATGGGGATATTTTTAAATACTGTAACATTCCCATGTTACATTCGGTTCGCTGATTACCATATAATATCCGCCTATGAGCTGCCAAAGAAAACGTGGAGTAGCCAGTAAGAATTGACTCAAAGTCGCAAGGTGCATTAAATAATTCAACTCTATTAATTAATTATTCTACTAGTTGGAGTATGTGCAAACAATATTAGAATATACATCTGATAATTATTGACTACCATCTTCGCATTCTGATAAGGTATGTTATTTTTTTAACATTCAATGAACCGTCTTAGTTCCAAACTCCAGGGGGGAGTTGCAAGTTACAAAGACAAAACTAACACCTTAATCTGTCCTGAATTCTTTTAACATTAACGGGGTAATTATATTAGCGTCAAAATTGAAGAGGAAGGCTCTCCATAAGGAGATAGTTCATCAGAAAGTTCGTCGTGACCTCCTAGGTGAAAGTGATGCATGGTAAATGTGCACTGCACAAACTGTTCACAATTACGACTGATGGGAGAGGACGCAGAGTGAATTCGCTGCTCCATCCATGTGGTCAAAGAATCAAAGGGGGGAGGGAAGAGGAGGGGATGAGGCGAGACGAATGTTAGTAAGGGTTACCCTTTATACATCCGATCTTAAGTCGTCTTCGGCTTGCCTTACCACAAACATCAACCTGGTCGTGGCAAAATCCTTCTCACATGGGTTCATCATTGCCAAATGGACGTGTCAGAGTTCCTCAAAGAGCTGGAGATATGATCGAAGGGAAGCCTTAATCAGAGGGTAAGGATAAAACCCAATAGCGAAAGCATATTCTAATTAAAATAATCGATAGATTCTTAAGTGCGTGGTTTTACTCAGCTTGCACCCAGGACAGTCGATTAAGGGAGGGAAGTACAGTATCCTACTTGTCTTCTAAATCCGATATCTGTCCATTGATGCAACACTTCCAATTCACATCATATCTATTGAATTCAAACTTGGTTTTAATCATTTTACAGAAAATACCGTAGACTAACTCTTTACTATTTTCAGATACCTTTCATTGGGCGGGTGTATGCCACAAGAAATACAAGTGGATTCCTACCGCTTTCATATTTTTAATATCATGGCGGACAGAAAACTTTCTCTCTCAGCAGTCTTCAGAAATCATCGTCATCGCTTCAAATTTAAGTTTTCTACTCGACATATTCAACGCTCGACCCGTGCTTCTTCATTTTTTGTGCATGTTTCTTCATTGTTGGCGTTCAACTTGTCCGAAATCCGAAGTAACAACGTCAACGCCTCAAGGCAACAAAGGTAAAGTCTTGTTCAGACGGCAGTGATGATCGCGATGAGAGGCGGGGCTTCGGCCAAAACTAGGCCAAAAACAGGATGATAGAGGGAGAACATCCAGATGTGTTGATCGCGTTTCTAAAGCAGGATTTGCTCTGCTCATCCTTTTTCTTGATCTCTGATTGGTTGTTGAAGGTCACTGCTGTGGCATCCTTTTCCTATCTCCATGGCAACTTTTGGCGTCAACCGTTTGAAAGAGAAAGTTCGCAATGGAATACACTCATGAGACGGCATCTTTTTCCCAATCTCAGGAAAACCAGCAGACGTAAAAAAAAATTTAATAATCCATTTTATATAATGGGTGTTTCAGAAATGACCGGTATACCGGTATATTTGAAAAATCAATAAAAACTAAACGAGCAGCGATAGAAAAATACCGTTTGTTGCAATATGCTTGGGACAACAGTAAATTTTCAGCCAGACAAACTTTCGAAATTAGTTCACGGTGTATTTCTATCACTGCCCGTTTAGATTTTTCAAATATACCGGTCATTTTTGAAACACCCGGTATATAAATAATGTGCACTATTTTCTTATGAGTTATGGTAATTGCTATTATTTAAATAGGGAACATAACAGTTCTACTTCGAAAAAGAAAGAAACTTGGGATGAAGTGGAGACACTGAATCTGATCGAATTTTGGGCTAATCACCTGCATGATTTGAGGAGGGCGAAACGAAATGCCACAGTATATGAAAAAAATCAATGATTTGAACTATCAATACTACAGCAGTATTAATAGTTCAAATCATTGGAAAAAAATTAGAATGGAAATACACAATCGTGAATTTAATAGACAGCTGGAAAAAGTCAAAAACAAAATAAAATATATGACCCAAGAATATCAGTAAACATGCTGGTTTTTATTGCTCGAAAATTTGTATTAAATACAGTATTCTATCATAAAATACAAATTCTTAATAACATGCAAAATTAATACGAAATATTACGGATATACGAATACGGTGAAAGAAGTAAACGAAGGGTAATATCACAGACAGTCGGAGAAATCTCTACAATCTGTGGGTAATACATAATCCTACCACTAGGCAGCAAAGGACAATCGCCTTGTTGACCTCATTCTACTGCGATGGTGTGGGAACGCATGGAAAAAATTTAATTGCGATATGCTCCCACATCGTGTTAGAGAAGGCGATTATTACTGCCGTCTGAACAAAGCTTAACGTAAACAATCCTTTCAACAGCAAATCCTTAAAGGAAACGTAAACAACCCTTCAGCAAAGGTAACGTAAAGAATCCTTTCAACGTAAAAATCCCTGTCAAAGTTCTACAAGAATCGATTAGCAAATAGTAATAGAGTTAGTTTTTTTTCATTACGAGAAATTTTTCGTATGTAAACGAAAGATTATAGGCCACTTCCGTTAAGTGTTTTTCGTAACGCACGAGCATGGCTGTACATAGAAAAACCATTCGTTGTTTAAGTGTATACGCTCATGTATACATATATTTAAACAATAAATCGTTGTTCTATGTACAGCCATGCACGAAAACGAAACATTTCTCGTAAAGAAAAAAAACTAACTCTCTAATGTGTTTTCACAATTGTCGTAACATAGATCAATAGAAGATTAGAGTAAACACTGTTCATGTCGTTTTTGTTAAACATCGATTGCTGGGAGCGAGTCACAGTGAGGGTGATCACGGAAAATTGACTGAAACCGAAGAAACTATTCCAAAATTTTTGGGGGAATTATATTCCCCTTCTCCGAATACAAAATTTTTCTCTATCTATAAATTTTCTGTCACACTGGTCAGTAATCATTTTTTCTTGTCACTCACTAAAGGTTTCACAAAGAAGCTTGTATTTCTATGGCGATTTGATTTTCTTGTTGGCAGAAATCCTTTGTTTAAAAGTTTAGGGTTGTTTAATGGGGATACATTTAAATACATAAAGTTTTTACATATTTTACTATTTTTTGTATTTTCTGCAAGCTGTAGGCGAACAGACATTAAGTGTCTCTTGTGGGATATAAATCTGCGCATTTTGACGTGCACCAAGTGTTTTTCGTAACGATTTTTATAAAATATTATTAAACAAAACGAGTTGGATTGTAAAAAAAAGGAATTTAGGTTACTTGATGAATGAATATAAAGGAAATATAAGGCCCCAACGAAAGTATTCTTAATAAAACCCCAGTAAATTTTTTGATAGAAGTCTGGTTTCTGGTATGATTTATTGTGGGGATAAAGGGGTTTTGGGGGTTTTGTAGCCGTGATTTGGTAAGTTTCACCCTTTTTTATGCAAGGAGAAATACATGTATCCGTGCGATGAGGTAACTGGCGCTCCTTCATTTTAGAGCGTAACAGATTTTTCTGTCAAAAAAAAATTATTATTTTTTCAACATAGGGCAAACATACCATGACCATTTGTCCCATGATAAATTGCTCAGTTCTTTTCACAGGGGAACTGCCCTAGGAACTTTCTAAGAAAAGGACACTGTAAGACTGGATATCCTGCAGGGGTAGTTAGATGGGAACAATTTCTTCTGATGACGAATACGCGATTGGAGTGACTGAGCTGCTCGAAGAAAAATACAGACGAGGTGTATGTCTAAATTCTTCCGATTGAGAAAACTTGAATAAAGAATATAGAACCATGACAGAGAGTCGCACTTCTGGCTACACTCTACCAGCAACGTTTTCCGACGAATTTATTGGGAACGATTGTGATTAATGAACTTAATGCCTTTGTGCATGTTGAAGGTACTACTGGACGAGCGTGAACATGGGTGTCATGTTAGAGCGGTATTTGAACATAACTAGGAATTGGATTATTGTGTAACTAGAGATAATGGAGATGACGAGAATTTGGACTATAACTGAAAAATAAAAAAAAGTGGGCCCAAACGAGGTCACCTCTGGCGCAGTGATGTTTTAGCTGCTGGTGGCTAAACACGCTTCGATGTGACTATGCTTATGATGGGCTTGGCGTCTCATTAGGTTGATTCAGACACAGAAACTCCTTTTGGGACTCGGGTGGTCTACTTATTTCAAGTGAAGTCCATCTACAGAACAGTTTTGGAGACGGTTACTAAAGTAGGGAGCATAAAAATTGGCAAGAACCAAAACAAACGTTTTAATATAAGGAAACATGACATCCATACAAGTAAGATATCGTTATGTACCGGCAACATTTGTCAATAATGTGTGCAAAAATCATTTCTTCATCTTCCCTCCTTGTTTTTTCAAGCACTTCTGTTATCTGTCAGGCATGCCATCAATAAACGAATCCAACAGATCAAACGACATTTTGGCCCACATTTCTTCTACCACGTTTCCAGTCATTGAAATCTGTTGGGCCATGTTTGGTAAGAGCACACTTACTAAGTCCCCACTAGTTTTCGATCGGGCTCAAGTCCGGGGAGTTTGGGGGCCAAACTAGTAGTTCGATTCCATGGTCTTTCAGATATTGCTTTGTCGGTTGAGCTGAATCCAATTTCTTCATAATTCGGTAACATGTTCTCAACGGTATACCTTATCTTTCGCTGGCCTCCTGTCTATTTCTGAACCACTTTCCCAAAGAACTCGGAATGTATTTCTATTCTGCTGCTCCAATGCTCATATTAACTGTAAATTTACTATGCAACAACCTCGCGTTAGTTATATGGCTTCAATGCGATATACCTGCCTTACATACGTTTATAATGAACCCATTCACCAATTTTGCATGTTGTAAGGTCATTAATTTACATGCACCTTAACATTATATAAATACCCTCTTTTGCCAATTTGAAAAAAAAAATAAAAGAAAACGTAAAAGAGATAAATAAAAAGAGAAAAAGTAAGAAAAAAAAACGGGCAAATCTAAAGAAACTAAAAAAATAAACCAAAGAATGCCCTGAAGAAGAAATACTTCGAAAACGGGGTCAAAAGGTGTGATAACAGAGCTGACCGAAGAGTTTTGATGCCAAGGAGGTTAATGTGAGGCTCCTCGAATCTGAAAAAAGAAAAGCATCACACGGCATGCTCTAGGAAAAAATACGAGTATTTTGGGAAAAATATTAAGAATTAACTATCGGATCAAAATCTCCAATCGTGGGCGAGCTTTCTGTTTGGCAGTGGGGTCTGTATAAAATTGTTTTGGACACTGCAGTGACTAGTTTTGGGGAGCAGAACCTGGATTTATAAAACTAGTTGGCCCATTCGTCGTTTTTTCACCCCCTTTTCAGCATCTTCGAGGGCAACAGAGAAACCTATTGAAGAAGAAGAATAAATAACGATGGATAAAGAAATATTAAGATTAAAGTTGAATGTAGGAAAGAAGAGAAGACGTGATGATAACCAAAAGAAAATGCATAAAAATAATAAGATGGATTATGATGTACCTTTTTTGGATCTGATACTACTGGAGATGATAAAAATAATTATATATATTCCCTGAGCATAAAAAATGGATTGTTACGTGGTTACTGAAGGCAACAAGGGGCGAAGACGTTGCCTAGAGACGTGATGGAGAGGAGGTTGAGCAGCAGCTTGTTGGATGCCGGATTCGGTGTAGGCCCAAAGTGCCATGCCGGAATGGTAAAAAGGGTAAATTAATGTCGCGCGAAAAGGCTTTAGGAAAGAATCATTCGCATTGTCTGGCCCTGAGCGATATGAAGAAAACCCCTGCCACGTTTACGATGTCAGTGTAGGCGGACGAAAGCAGAAGCCTAGCGAGAAGTTCGGACTATCGTTCGAAAGGTCGACCACAAAGAAGAACCTCATCGGCGTCGTCAACCCCTAGAAAATGAAGAAACAATGAAAGCTTCGTGAATGCGAAGGCAAAATGAACCTAAAAAAAATGCGAAAGAGACCGAAATCAACGGATTTTGAAAGAAGCAATAGTCACCTAAATCCGGTAATGGGTGTTATTGTTGGCCTTAACGTATGTGGTAGACAAAATGCTGTCCGTTTAGTTCTGTTTCGTTACAGGAAGGCTTAGTGAAAATCGTGCAAAATTCGTATGTGAAAGTTGTTAATAAAACGCCTTTGGAGAACGTTTCAAAACAATTGGAAATCAAGCTTCAAAGGTCGTATATATTATTAAGGTTGGCAGTGTCCCTACTAACAGTACTAAAGGTTCCCCTGCGATAGCTCGAGTGCCAATTTACCTCCCCCCCCCCCCCCCACTTTTCCACCCTGTCGATCGGTTTTACTTACCTGCATCTTTCGCGACCCGTAAAAGAGACCTATAGAAAACGAAAAGATTAAAATAACATTAGACTGGAAACTGTGGGGTTAATTAGTCTAAATAAGATTAAACACTATTAAGAGAAAAAGAAACGCCACTTTACAACTTCACTTACCAGAATAATCTAATTGACTATTTCGAGGTGTAGATCACGATAATCTAAGCAATGGAACTGTAAAACCAGTAACGCGCGCATAACTGTAATTCTAGGGCGATTTGATTTTCTTGTTGGCAGAAATCCTTTGTTTAAAAGTTTAGGGTTGTTTAATGGGGATACTTTTAAACACATAAAGTTTTTACATATTATACTATTTTTGGTATTTTCTGCAAGCTGTGGGCGAAAAGGCATTAAGTGTCTCTCGTGGGATATAAATCTGCGCATTTTGATGTGCACCAAGAACTATAACGATTGTTATAAAAGACATTATTAGACAAAAGGAGTTGGATTGTAAAAAAGGAAATGTAAGGATACTTGATGAATGAATATAAAGAAAATGTAAGGCCCCAACGAAAGAAATCTTAATAAAATCTTGTAAATATTCCAAGGAGGAGCTTTAGCAGTGAAGCAAAAATACATTTATACGTTTATTAAATAGGAATTAATCCCCCCCCCCCGCCTCCCGAGTAGAATAGGGCAAGTCATCTGTTTTTACTCTTCATCTGCACTTCGAGTCGGGAAGGCATCAATACCTCGGTAAAAAAATCTTCATATAATGGAGATCGTGCTTATAGGAATCTGCACACCGAATTTCACTCCTTTATATGCTTAAATACCCCTTTTGGTCCCCTCTAATTTTCACCACCAAAACCTTAGTGGGTGTCACGTGAGAGTGGAAATGTATTTAAGATACACAGAAGTAAGGATACGAAAGAATAATAGTAATTATATTTTATTCAAACTTAAAAAAAGAACAGTCAAATCCCGAAGTGGATTCAAACTCAGCACAACACAAATTCAGTCTAAGTAGAAATGTTAAGTGAGAGACCCAGAGACCTGTAGGGTTGCACTAATCGCACGACGTTGCATACACACATCTTGGCGATGAAACTCACAGAGATAATTGCACATTAAATTTTATTAGCACCCACTGAAGTGGGGAGGACTATATTTGAATAATGAGGCTGTAGCACTGAGCCTCGATATCTCGACGTGGTTATTAAGGTGAACGGAACACTTACTTACCATAATAAAATTCTTTCCAAAAAAGCATTAAAAATTTCATAGCATTAGCATTATATAACAGTACAACTTGACTTACTATGAAATGAAAAATCCATACTTAAGCCGAGAGCACCAGTAATGCTAAATATAAGCTGGGCCTAAAAGCCAGGAGGAGAAGAATAATGGACCGTAGAACTAGATTATACTTCCGTCAAAATTTACGTCCACCGCAAATACACTAGAGAGGCATTTTAAGCCGTTAGTTCACTTTAAGTAATTACAGGAAAGCAATAAGAAAAGGGCTTAACTCAATTAGGTCACACTGTATTACACTGACTAGCTTTAAGACACTGCTAGTAGGAAAAAGAAAATGAAGGCTTATCCCTCAATAATTAAAGTCAGTAAGGCGTCGACCAACGACACCCCTGGCGTGCCATAAAAGACCACAGTTTCGATCAAAGACAGTTTAATTGGCTTACCCTTACAGTTCGCTGATATTGCAGGCATTATTACAAAAATTCATGCTGAATCGGTCCTTCTATGCAGCCCAAACCATCGATGACAAAGCCTCTCAATCTGAAGGGGGAAATCCCATAGGATGGCGCAATAGCCATAGAAAACCTGTCCTCGGTCAGTATTCGCAGTCAATTTCCTTCATGTCAGAGATGGAAGAATATCAAATATTCGAAGTGTAGAGAAAGACTTCGGCAGGCGGGAACTGAGATAATTGTATTAGGAAATCTCCTTCCTCGCTCTGGAACATCGTTTTCGTTAACCTTAAAGTTTCTTCTTACTCCTTTTACTGCTACCGAGCGCTCGCTCGAAAACCATGCCCTTTCCTCCTCAGGAAACGGAACCATTGTCTTGGCATTGGCTTCTGCTTCGCCCTGCCGCTTCCGCGCACGTGCACTTCCATTCCACTTTCCCGGGTTGATCGCTCCCCGCTCTCTCGCGTCTACTGTCTTCTCTTCTTTCTGAAGAGCCCGAGCATCCTCGTTTGATGTCAAGGCATTTTTGGTAGGGTAGACGTATCTCGTTTTTTGATAGGTAAAAACGGACCATACAGTGGACTAATCAAAACCAAACTAAATAGTGAAGGTGCACATGCCCATAGTAAGCTACATTCCGAATTTTACCGTTCTACCTCAAAAAATGTAGAGATGATGAAGGGTGATTCAAATCGTGTGTAAAATAAAACCAATAAGTAGCTCCATTTTTTCGTTACTTAATAATAAGCTTAAAGAGTATGAGTACTTGAGCAATCATGCGTCGACAAAGCTATTTGACGTGCGCGCGCCAATGTCAATACTGCTTAATAGATGAACAGAAAGTAACAATATATTCTTTCTTGACAAATCAATTGTTATATGACATGCCAGTATCTTTGAATTCTTTGCACTCACTGTTTTCATATTTCTGAAAATAGAATTTGAAAAAGTTAATCTGTTTTCAAGTTATCATGCAAACGGCACGGACGGCCAGACAGCCGGATGGCCAGTCAGCCGGATAAACGTACAGACCAAGGGCGCATTCTTATAAGTAGCTTTTATGCTAAAGCTCCTAATAAAGCCCCAGTAAACTTTTTGACAGAAGTCTGGTCTCTGATATGATTTATTGTGGAGATAAAAGGGTTTTGGTAAGCAGTATGTAGCCGTGATTTTGTAAGTTTGACCCTTCTTTATGCAAGGAGAAACACATGTATCAGTGGAATGAGGTACTTCCGGTTGGACCGCTTTGTATAAGTGGTGCTCCTTCATTTTAAAGCATAACACCACTTGGATGTACAGTAACAACGACGTCTGCACAATTTTGCCAGTTATTACCAAGTATAGCATCACAGTTATTTGGGAGATATTCTGTAATAATGGCTTCAGGAACTAAAATATTGGCGATGTTACCAATACTGAGGAGTGCGTTCATACGACCGATTACTTCTGCATTTATATCTTTGCCCCATGCTAGTATTCACGAATTTCTCCCTAATTAATGTAGAAGTTGATTCTCCATCTAGCAGCATTGATGCTGGAATATCGTTGATTTAACCTTTTAGCAATGATAGCGATACGTATGCTATCGTAAGAACACAATTAATGTTTTAAGGAAAGGCAGAAACTTTTTCTTTGGCAGTCGGCTTTGTGCTTGAAGATTGGTGTTCTTTTGCGCTTGAGCCTTTCGTGGCTGTTCTGTTTTAGGAGATGGAAAGTAAATTGAGAGATGTCCAAAATTTTCACAATGAAAGCAAACGGCTTTGGAAATGTCCTCACCCTACAAAAGCTCCGATGTCAACTCTGAATAATGGGTGGTTTTGTCTGTTTTTCAGAGGATGCATTCCATGAACGTGAATTAGTCTCTGAGGGTTCCTTTGGGTTGGCATTCTTTCATCGGCAAGTGCAAAGCTAGAAGTGCTTCATTGACTGATTTGTAGGTGCAACTACTTAAACATAGAGATCTTCAGATATACCACTGAGGTTTTTCCCCTCTTCTTCCCATCCTCTCCTGGGATATATCCAGGGTATCTTTCAAGTATGTCTAGTCTTTTCAAAAGTCAATGAGCATTTGGTACCATTTTGCCTCCTCGAGAGGTTGACTGAAAAACTGAAAAAATGGTGTCTCCAAGTAGCTCACTCTGTATAGGCTCTTCCAATATTGTTGTGCCAACAATGAGCGTCTTCGGACAAATATCTCTTTGTCAGCAAACCCAATTGCTCGGATGTATACGGTGCGAGTGTAGAATGTTATCGATTCTGTTTATCCATTTGATTGCACTCTCAGAATTGAAATCCTTAAATATATCGATTAAATTGCTAATATCGGGTATGTTGCTGTAGGAATAGGAAAATTTCTGTCCAGGTGGAATCATTGGCGGTGTTACTGTCAGAATGGTTGTGTGAGCCACTTATTGTTGATGCGTGAGTTCGGGAATAAAATTGTTGAAATTGCAGTGGGCAGGAAATAACCGAGACGCACGTGGGAATGCCACTAAGCATTGACAGAAATGTTGAAGCAAACTGTGATGACGCAGACACAGCAACATATGAGAAAATTGCGGGAGGATTTATTGTAACAGTTGACGGATTATAAAATGAAGTGGTTGCAGAAATAGATGGAACAGTTCGGAGAGCTGGCGGGATGGTAGTAGTAGTAAACGGGGGTGTTATAGCTGTAGAGGGAGAGTACTGAGCAAACAGAATAGTGATGGGAGTGAACGGAGCAGCTATGGCGATGATTGGAGCTTTAATAGCGGAAGTGAAAACAATCTCCATTGAAAGCATTGTGCTCGAACTTGAACGTCTTATGTTATCGAGAATAATGGCGGCGATGAGCTCTGCTTTTGTCGGCCTGCCTGAGATAGATATGCCACGTTCCTCACAGAACATATTTAGATCAACTCTTTTAAAAGACCTATCTTCTAAGCAAAGGAGACATTGGATTCCACTATTTCCACAAAGAATTTATTCATCATAACATAGATGTACATTTTGACTACAACGTAGCCATCTTCAGTATGAATCCCTACGAAGATGGGTACGTCGTAGCCAAAATGTACATCTATGTTAAGATGAATAAATTCTTTGTGGAAATAGTGGAATCCATCGTCTCCTTTGCATCTAAGTATCCACAGATCGGCCAGGTCAGTCTTGTTCTTATATATATTATTTATATTATAAGTACTCTGCTATCTTCTAAGTCCTTCTGCAGCAGCAGCCATTATTAATCAGCACGGCAGGCGTAAAGCAGAAGCAGTACCTTGACGAGTGATTTCTTCCTCGCCGCTTGGCAGTTCTACCTTGGACTAATAAGTAATGGACCTTGCACTCGCTTTTAATTCAATGCTACAATTGATCGTTGCAATTTCATTCCAGATGACGTAAAAGACCACCACTATAAATGATTTTTATTACCTTTATAAAATTAAAAAACACAGTTTTTAAAAATAACACGCATAAGAAACTATGTCCAGCTTCCATTTCCATTGTTAATCAATTTTTTTTGGATAAGGAAAATTGCAAAAGAAAATTATTTATTTTCAGGCGACCAAGAATAGAATAATTGATCAGGATAATTGAAATTGTACAGCTTGTTACTTGTTATGTTCATTCAAAGTTATGTAATTTAAAGAACTATTTAAAATATTTTTATTTTATATAAATGTTTTAATAAATTTTAATATATTTATAATTATATTTATATTTTTTAATTGGATGTTTGTTTTCAATAAACATAATTTTTAATTTGTTATAATGAAACATTTTTTTTCAATTTATTATTTCAAAATACATAAATTCAATTTAATTTTATTGTTAACAAAAAATTAGAATATATCTTTTTATTAACACTCAAATTAATTATATAAATCTTTGATGATAAATTATATTTTCACCATCACGTTGCTCTTACAACAAGCCAAGCATATTGCATAGTTGGACTTATCAGCAGATTAACTCATTCTTTTAAAAGACCCAAGTGCTTTACCGTTTTATTTCAAACTCTTGTCATCCCACGTCTTATTTTCTGTTCCTGTGTGTGGAATCATTTAACACAAACTGATATTAAAAAAACTCCACAGTGTGTTTTCACGCTTTTGTAAAATTATTTTCAGACGCTATTTTACACATCACATATTACACACTTTTTTTCATCAATTAGTGTTATGTGGCTTCATTAATATAACACGGACTGAATTTTTTGGATTGTTTCACCTGAGCTAGTTTCAAGAGAAATCGAACCTATAACATTGGAGCGCCTCCTTTTCTTCACACCCCTCCATTGGAGTTTTGTAATTGTGTCTCGTTTGTAATTTAATTTTAGAGTGCAATTCAACATGCCAAAAGGTGCAGAAAAGAATTCGACTGCCACTAAGCCGGGTAGCTCTCGTCTTTCTCCAATGGACTCTCCTAGTGAAGCGTCTGGCGACATTCCAAATATATTTATTGAGAAAGCTATTACAGCTTATTTCGACGAACCGAATTCACTCGAGAAGCTGATCACTGTAATTCTTTCTAAAATTGGCGAGCAACTTGAGCAAAAATTAATTGAAGTTTCTGACAAGTTAACGCCCCTGATTCAGCATATGGAGTCGTCGGCTTCTCGGCTGGCTGAGATTGTTCAGCGGTTGAATACCATGAAGGCGCAACTTGAGAGGGTGGAGTCCACTTTGTTCCCTGGCGGCGAATCCTCTATCGGCTCAGCTCTGGGAAAAATTGACGACCTGGAACAATATTCCAGGCGCAATAACCTCAGATTAATTGGAGTCCCAGAGAAACCTTCTCTGATATCTGTGCCAGCAAATTGGGTGTTAGCATCAACGCCATTGATATCTCCGCAATCCAAATTCTCTGCTCGACCTATTCTCCTACAGTTAGCGACCTCCACCCTCCGAGACATTATCATCAAAAACAGGTGCAATTTACGGTCTGCTCCTTACGTATTATTGGAGGACCTAACAGTTTCTAGATATAGACTGCTCCGTGATGCAAAGGAGAAACTTGGTGTACAGAATGCCTGGAGCTTCGGAGGCAGGAGTTTTGCCCGGGGCACTAATGGTAAGCCAATTCGACTATCGTCTTATGGCGATCTCCAGTGTTCTGTAATTCAACTTAAATTTGTTTATTTGCACCTATGGACCTCATATTATAAGAATTTTTGATCGTAATTTATCTGTTCTATGTTTGTCTGTATTGCATTGGTTTCTTATATTTTTTATGTATGATGTATAGATTTCTTTTTCTTTTTATTTATTTATTTATTTATTTTTTTTGGTCAACCTTTTTTCATTTTTCTATCTTTTTTTAATTCATCATATGTATGGTAATTTCTTAGTTCTGTTTTTTATGCACCGTTTTTCTAGGTGTTATTTCCTCGTTAACTGAACCTGTTTTTCTGTTGCGAGCTTCCCTCTGTCCTACCCCTGCTGCTTTGCCATATTTTTGTCCGGGCGTATAATCTCCTGCGCCAAAATTGAGTAACTTCCAAGTCAGATTACGTCGTTCTGTGCCTGTATTCTTACCCGTTCTGAACATGGTTTATCGTTCAAATTATCAACTCCCAATTTCTGCCGATAGTTTTAACTCTTCCATTGTTGAGTTTACTAATACCGATCACCTCTTTTCAATTTTTTACTTAAATATACGGAGCATTTCTGCTACTTTTGCTGAAATGTTAGTTAATTTTAATACTCTTAATATGAAGCCCTCTATGTTAGCGTTTACAGAGACGGGATCCATCTGATATCCCCATCCTGCCTAACTTTAATGTTTTTTCTGTAAGCCGAGTCAATAAGCGTGGAGGTGGGATTTGTGTTTATGTATCAGACAAATTCACTTGTGCCGAAATTCCCGAATATACATTAATTTTCTCCGATTACGAGGTATTAACTGTCTTGCTTAACTGCAAATATATTGTTATATTAATTTATCGGCCTCCATCCGGGAATCTCCCGGCTTTTTGCTACTTCTTGTCTTCCATGCTTTTGGGCTTGCAGAGTTCGTATAAAAGACTATTCTTGTCGGGGATTTTAACATTAATATATCCAAACCATCTCCTGCTTTAAATTCACTTTTTGATCCAAATGTTTGTTCAGGACACCAGCTCACTACCCGTTCTTATACTCATTATGCTGCCTATCATAAGTCCTTTTCTGCAATTGATGTGTGTTTTTCCTCTTCTTCTCCTCCTTTGCTAAGCAACTAACTTGATATGGCCATCAGTGACCATTGGCCAATGACTGATGACCATATTTGATAATAGTGTCTCTTACGAACCCATTTTAAAATCTTTTTCCCGCAGAATAATTACTCCTAACCGGATATCAATTTTAACGTCATATTTGTTAATGCAAGATTGGAACTTAATGTTAACCTCCTCCTCAGATACCAACCTCTTCTTGGAAAACTTTGTTTCTCATTTGAAATTGGGTTGGGAGCGGTATTTTACCCTCTTTCATTTTAAGTCTGACAAAACTAATTCCCCTTCAATTCGTAATCCTTGGGTAATCCCCAGTATTTTAGCCCTTATAAGACAGAAGAATGCTCTATACCTAAAAATTCGGAAGAAAAATTCGTCCCAGCTGCGGTCTGATTATAAAATTTGCTCCAATAGAATTAAGAATTCCATCAAATTAGCTAAGGCTAAATTCTACGCCGATCTCTTTCAGCGTCTCCACTCAATCAACGATAAGTGGAGTTTATTGAAAGGGCTAACCCATGGGTCTCCCAGAGCTGGCTCTCCGTTTCCCCAGTCGCACCATATTACTTCTTCAGACCTAACTGAGTTTGTTCAGTCGCTGCTGCCATCGTTTCCATCCGATTCTTGTTGCGTTGACCCGAGCGTTATTAGTCGCCTCGCCACCCCTGGCAGTTTTTTCTCTACTCCTACTATTGCAGAAGAGGTGATAACTACAATTATTAATCTAAAGTCTAGTTCTGCTTATGATCCTTTGGGGTTCTGTGCTGACGTAATCATTGATATCAGGCATACAATAGCCGCTCCCCTCGCTAGGATATTTAATCGTTCATTGGTTTCCTGTACTTATCCTTCACTTCTTAAATCCGCGCGTATTATTCCAATTTTCAAGAGAGGCGATCCAAACAGTTTCACAAATTGTCATTCCATATCTATTCTTTCCATCTTTTCGAAAACTTTTGAAAAATAATGTACAATCATCTGTCGGATTATATTTATTCCAGCAGACTTATTAGTGCAAGCCAACATGGCTTTATGCCCAGTAGGATTACAGAGACTGCATACTTCGAGTTAACCGAATTTATTTCTGCTGAAATGTCTAGTAACAATCTCGTAGCAGTTTTATTTATCGATTTTTCTAAGGCTTTTGATACAGTCCCTATATAACTGTTATTACTTAAATTAATTTCCCAATACCATATAAATGGGCCCCCATTGGTTTGGATCGCTGACTTTTTGCGCAACAGGAAGTACTTTATGACTCGTTCCGGAACGCCGTCGGCTGTTGTAACAAGAAACTTGGGGGTTCCACAGGGTTGAATACTAACCCGGTTGGTGTTTAACCTGTTCATCAATGATCTCCCCACTGTATTTAGCCCTACTAAAGCCATTATGTACGGCGATGTCGTGTCCTTGGTATTCTCAGATTCTGTGGCAAACAGACTATTATCATCTTTAAATGATGCTCTGCGTTCGCTCCTTCGCTGGAGTTAATACTGACAAAACGAAGATTATGTTTTTTATCAGTGATATAAGTGCAATGTTCCCAAAGCCCCTATAATTTCTTATGGCAATCAACCCATTTTAATAGTTGAGTCTTTTAATTATCTTGGTCTTGTATTATCTCATGATCAGTCTTGGAATTTGCAGGTAGATGCTCTTTTGATGAAGTTAACCAGAAGACAGGGCCTGATTTCCAGACTAAGTCTTTTGCCCCAGGAGCTTCTTATTTTGTTATATCACGCTTGGATACACTCCCAGCTATGTTACTGTGTTATTTTCTGGGGTTCAACCAACGCATTTAACTTGTCCGGAATTCTAAAATTGCAAAACTGGTTTCTCCGCAATTTACTGAAATTACCTAAAAGGTCTTCTGTCTCGCATAATTTTTATCTCCTGCGAATACCCACCATCCATCAAATATATAGGTTGCACCATAATTTTTTTTTATAAATCTCAAAACTCTCTTTTAAATTTATCTACTCCAATCACTATAATCTTAAACCCGAGCAGACATAATTATTCTATGAGATGTATAAACGATATCTATCTACCCTAATTTTTCGAATATAACGCGGTATCAATTATAACGCGCATCCTATAAACCTGCACGAATCGTAAAAAAATTCGGCTATAACGCGCACTCATGTATAACGCGCACCCTTTAAACCTACATGAATAGTAAAAAAAATTCGACTATAATGCGCACACAGGTATAACATGTATGATGTCATACATACTAGAAAATAAAATAAATTTACGGTAATTATTATAATTGCCCTTTGATTTGCCTAATGGTAAAAAAAATATGATATGAAATGGTTTTTCTAAAATAAATTTTTATAAATATTACAAATTAAAAAATCAATTAAAACACCTAATAACAATTAAAAACCAATAAAGTCTTCGTCTTCACTATCGGAATGAAATAGTTCCATCCATTCAGCTGATTGTGCTGCAACTTGCGGTGGTAGTTCTTGAAATGGAGGCTCTTGGATCGGGGCTGTTCTTATGCTGGCGACTCTACTTCTTCGATCGCTTCGTTTTCTGGAGGCAAAAGCTTTGCTTTCCGAAACCCATTCACAATCGTATTTACACTAATCTTCTGCTATGCCTCCATAAATAATGAGGATAAAGGGTTAATCTTGGCATCCTTCGATCACTTATGGCATGTATAATCATCATGGAAATTTTCATTCAAATCTGATCATTGGATTCGAAGATATTATCAATTTTTAAAAACGCTTTTTCTCGTCACCAATGCAGTTTTAAAAATATGAATCCGAGTATAACGCGCACTCGAGTACAA
>JAHWFO010040937.1:565393-588736 GCA_023313115.1 Rhysida immarginata
TCGATTGTTGATTGTCTTGCTGTATGTTATTGACAAAGCCGGGAATAACTGGTGAAACTAGTTGGAACTCCTGTTGTCCCTCTGTTATTCTGTAAGGCCATCACCTGTTTAGTTAATAGGAACAGTATTATGATCCATCCTTCCACCGATTTAAATTTTTGCTATTTAAACAATTTTTATAATTACTCCTGATTGTTTTGTTTTAAACTTTCAATGTCAAGCTTTGTGCACTTGTAATTAAACCCTGCCTCAATAAAATTCACATGACAGTTAGAGTGAGGGTACTTTATGGAAAAAAACGTTATTGCTCTAAATTTTTCAGATAATGCATCCACAAAGTCCATTTGTTTTGACTTTTTCCTAGATGCAGCTGATTCTACAGCTAACATCTGATTGTGGGGACTTGGCATGGATTCTGTAAGAGTGTGGGAGGCTAGGTGTTCTTATTAAAAAAGGAAAGAGGCACAATCGAGAAAGCAGCACGATTTGGATCTGTAGGAATCCAAGTGGTTAGGAATAGTTTCAAGCTCTTCTGTATTTCGCGTCATAATACATGAGAATCAGAGGCTGCTTTAGCATAAATTACAGGATATACAATTTCAGGTTTCAATCAGGAAATCAATTGTGGGATTCAATACCATGGTTAAAGAAATATTTGGTAATGTTCTGGGTTAGAGCTGGCAGACCAAATAGAAATGTATAGAAATATGTTTTCCGGGAACATTAATATTGTTGCTAAAGAATCCCGCATGGTAAATTGTTATTCAGGCTGAAGGAATAACAAAGGCAATGTTATCAGAAAACGTAAAGGGTTGGTCATGAAAGCCAAAAGAGAGTGAATAAAAGCAGGCTGTTATAGATGCCAATATAATTGAAATAATTTCGGAGGAATCTGATCAAACAAGGAAGGTATAAGTTGAAATATAAAAAACCCGCTAATAAGATATTTAAAGAAGGGTAATAATTCCAATTTTTGGAACGTCATAAAAAGGATCTCATTATCGAATTCTTTGAAATGACCCGAATCACTCAAAAATTTACGAGGTCGTTAACAAATATTGTATTGTGAAAATGCTTCCTTTGAAGAGTTCAAATAGAAGACCTCCATTTCTTTTATCACTGTCTGTCAGTTAGTGAAATTAGGTATCTCGAGGAATTAGTACATGAGTAACTGTGACAGTAATTTCACAAATTTTTATTTCTGACTATATTATAAAAATGAGTAAAAGTGCCGTATAGCACTCGGCCGAAAACAACTGCTAAAGAAAAATCTCAACAACAAAATCAGTGTTTTGACTTCAAAAAATCTATTATAGTTGGTATCACTTGAATAATGAAGACACTGAAACTAAGACAGAGTGTTTTTGAATAACTTGTAGAGTTTCTGAACAAAACATCGTCTGTCGAGGGAGCCACTGAATGGACCATTTTCAGACCCCCAAAAAAGAGGGGGGGGGGGAACCGAAAGTAATACAGAAGAGAAAACAATGGACACAACAGGCATGGCAGAGTGAGCATGCGTTCAGAAAGACTGTTTTAACAAAAGGAACTATTGAAATAAGGTGACTGAAAGATAGAACTATTTTTTGCTACAAAAAATATAAGATAGGTGCATGTTACGAAATATCTGTGCAACATGAAGTTTATGAAAGTAATTTACTCCGATGAACGAACTCTAAATTCAAATTACCTCAAGTATTATTTTTTTCCTGAGCTTACTTTATATACGTATATCAATCCATATTTTCATATCATGGGCTAATAAATAAAACTTTTCATATACTATTAAACGATAGAATTTATGAAGCAATGTTGCATGTTATTTAAAGTTAACTTCTCTTTCTTGCTACAATCGTGTACAAACTTGGGTTACAAGTTCCTTATACCAAAACAAGAAAAAAAGTTCTCAAGTAATTTTAACAATAACTGATACGTGAACAGAAATAAAAATGGTGCCACCAGGATCAACAAGTTAAGAACCCAGTTTCTATAAAATCTTGGATGGTGAAATTCGGGGTAATAATAAGGTACATACAACTGTATATAGTGTTAAAATTTGGCTGAATACCAACAAGTAGTTTCCGACAAATTTCACCCTCCTAGATGTTAAAGAAACTGAATTGTTAACTTCTTTATTTTGGAGGCACCATTTTTGATTCTGTTTATATCTCAGTTATTAAAAAAATAAAATATATATATAAATATAAAAATAACTAACTTTATGATCTGTGGATACTTGTGTACAAATGAAGGATGGATAGCACTTTTCCACAAAAGAATTTAAATAATCCTCATAAATGTATACATATCAACTACAAGGTAGACATCATCATTATGAGTCGAGGTAACAAACAACGAGACGGTATATATATATATAAAAGTAAGAAGCCAATAGGGCGCAAAAGGTTTTGCCACTCAAGAGTGGTTGGTCCATATTAGCGTATCTAGGAGAGAGCTATGCAGAGTTTTACCAGCAAATACAGTGCAAAAATCCGAAAAATGAACAATAGGAAGAGAAAAAAAAAGGGAAAAGGATCCAAAAAAACCGTTATTTAGCATGGTCTAACAAGGTTTCCCATCGTGATTGATCAAGAGGTCCAGCATCATGATTCAGGAGTTTTTATTCATCGCACTTCATAATTTCCAGGAACTCCAAGAAATTAAGACTTTTGCAGTTATCAGCCACATGTAGAATGTTGAAGTTTTCTGTCTTCATGACGTGTCCAGTATTAATTATATGTTCAGCATAAGCTGATTTTTCTGGTCTATGGTTTTTATGCAGTCGAAGTGTTCCTTTAATCTGGTTTCAATTCTTCTGCGGGTTTGTCCGATATATTTGTAGACACAAGTACCACACTTGATTTTGTATATCCCGGATTTTTCTATTATCTGGATTTTATCCTTGTTATTGCCTAAGAGTCTTCTCAACGTGTGGCTACTTCTGTAAGCCACCTGAAGATGGAACAATCCGAGGATTTTCTTCAGGCCCCAAGTTAACCTCCTGTTATAAGGGAGGCAAAAATATTTTTTTCTGTCCTGAGTTCCGTGAGTAAGGCTTGTGGCTTCCATAAGTTTCAACTTGAAGTTATGCCTCCAAATTATCTTATCCACGGTTTCACTATTGAAACCATTGGTGGCAACAGCTTCTTTGATCAGGCTGAATTCCACATTCTTTTTCTCTCGTGTCATAGGGATGTTCAATGATCGGTGTTGTGGCGAAAACAGTGTTTGGAATAGCTGTGTTTTTAGGCTGGTACCTAGTTAGGCATCCTACAGATACTGAGGGCAAGTTTACTTCCCTCTCTATGCACCAGCAGATCCAAGAAGGGTGAAATATTGCTTGCCCTCTCCACATTGTAAGATATAGCGGAGCATAGGCCGTTGATATGATCTTTCAATTGGTCAATATGGTCGATATGACAGTCAGTAAAAATGTCATCTACATACCTATACCAGACCCTGGGAAGGTAATTAAAAATATTACAGGCCTTATTTTCAATATGACTGAAAAACAATTTGCCTAAGGAAGGGCACAAGCTGCTACCCATGGGTGTGCCTTTTTTCCATTTTGTAGAATTTGTTGTCAAACTGGAAGAAGTTGTTGTAGCAGCAAAGTCTGCTGAGTAGCAGCATGTCTCTAACCTTAGTCAAAGGAGTTTCACTGTCGTGCAAAACATCTTCAAGAATGCTTATTGTGTCCTCAATAGGTGTGCTGGGAAACATTGCTGTGACATCGAAGGAGACCAAGATGTGGTTGTCAGGGATGTTGAAAGATTTTAGTTTTTTGGTAAGTTCTAGGCTGTTTTTTAGCGAAAAAGTTTGCTTTTGAATATGTCATTGAGATAATTGGCAATTCTACTTGTGGGGGAATCTGTATTGTTGACAATGTGTCATATGGCATTGCCCGTTTTATGTGTTTTTGGGAGGCAATAAAATCTCTGAAGCCGAGGGTTGCTCGGGCAGAAGTATTTAATGTTGTAACCTTTG
Organism: Rhysida immarginata; assembly: GCA_023313115.1. Classification (NCBI taxonomy): domain Eukaryota; kingdom Metazoa; phylum Arthropoda; class Chilopoda; order Scolopendromorpha; family Scolopendridae; genus Rhysida; species Rhysida immarginata. The sequence continues at coordinate 569,381 of JAHWFO010040937.1, forward strand.
AAGATTGATTTTGCAATTACCTATGCAAGTTTTGGTTCTCCTAAGTAAACTAGATAAGGGGTTGTTTTCCAAGAAGGTGTAAGGACCTTGGCTAATGAGGTCAAGTAGGTTTATCGAAGATGAACATGTGGTTACTTTTATCGTCTTTTACATAAAAACAATTTTTCTTTTAGTTTCTTAACTATGCTCCAAGTTTCTTATATAAACAGTCAAAATAATGAACTTCGAGTTTTATGTACAACTCAACTTTTTAAGAATATCCAGCTAACAGAAAAGATAAAAATTCACATTTGTATAAACCATGTCCCTGGCAATCACATCCAGGTCTCCTTTGATATCACATTTATGTTTCCCAGCATACCTATCGAGGATGTAATAAACATTCTTGAAGATGTTTTGCACAACAATGACACTCCTTTGGGTAAGGTCAGAAATTTGCTGCTACTCAGCAGACTTTGTTGTTACAACAACTTTTTCTAGTTTGACAGGAAATTCTAAAAAATTGAAAAAAGAGTCACCCATGGGTAGCAGCTTGAACCCTTTCTGAGCCAACTTATTTCTCATTTATCTTGAAACTTTAGCCTGTACAAATATTAATTACGTTCCCAGGGTCTGGCATAGGTATGTAGATGACATTTTTACTGACTGTCATATCAACCATATTGGCCAATTGAAAGATGATCTCAGCAGCCTATGCCTCTCCATATCTTTCACTGTGGAAGGGGAAAACAATAATTCACTCCCTTTCTTGGATCTACTGGTGCATAGAGAGGGAAGTAAACTTGCCTTCAGTATCTACAGGAAGCCTAACTACGTACCAGCCTATGTACACAGCAATTCCAACCACTGTTTTGGCCACAAGCTAGCTGCGTATAAACACATGATTTACCGAGCATTGAACATCCTTATGGCGCGAGAGATAAGTAACTTTGAATTCCGCCTGATCAAAGAAGCTGCTGCTGCCAATGGTTTCAATAGTGAAACCGTGGATAAATTAATTAAGAGGCATAACTTCAAGTTGAAACTTATGGAAGCCACAAGCCTTACTCACGGAACTCGGGACAGAAAAAATATTTTTGCCTCCCATATAACAGGAGGTTAAACAGAGGCCTGGAGAAAATCCTAGGATTGTTCGATATTCAGGTGGCTTACAGAAGTAGCCACACGTTGAGAAGACTCTTAGGCAATACCAAGGATAAAATCCAGACAATAAATATTTTTCATGCTGGACCTGTATATTTTTTTCATTTTTCGGATTTTTCTTCTGTATTTTCTTGAAAAACTCTGTATAGCTCTCTCCTAGTTCCGCTAATTTGGACCAACCACTCTTGAGTGGCAAATCCTTTTGCGCCTTACAGTCTTCTTACTCTTATATAACCCCTCTCCCTGTTTATTACCTCGACTCATAATGATGATGACTATGTGGTAGTTGAAAGGTATACATTTGAAATTATTTTGTGGAAAAGTGGCATCCTTCATTCATCTATCTCAGTTAATGTTCAAATAATGACCCATATTTATAAGAATTTCGTTCTTGTTATGGTGTAAGGAACCTGTCTCCCCAGTTTGTACACATTATTTGTGAACACCCTGTAGAGAGGGCAGTCCATTTATGTGTAGTCATGGAAATATTTCGAAAATAAAGTACTTTAAAAAAATTTTTTCAAATCAAAATAAATTATTTTTGGGGGGAAATTTATTACACAAAAAAATTAGCCCCCTACCACTTTGTGAGGGGGGAGGGTGGGTGGTAACTTTGAAGTCATTAATAGGAACCCGTATTTTCAATCGTAAATGCTGATTGTAGCTTTTTTTAATAAAAGTTTTATTGTTGGTATTTTTTCAATTGATCCAAAAATTAAAGATTATTTATGAACAAGCATAGTGTTGGGGGTAGCAGTCCTATGGAATCAGAGTCTGTGCATGTGTATTGAAAAATACTGGATTTTTGAAGATCCGACTTTAGATTATTAAAGAACATTAAAAAGTAGAATAGGAATGTTGTTAAGACCCACTGTTTATTTCTTTGTCTTCATCTATAAAATTGGGTTTAAAACATTAAAAGTTCCACACTTTTAGGACCTCTATCTCCTAAATGGTTGTATCAATTCAAAAACATCAAGACTAAAACATTTCTCAAATATTGCGTACAATCTTATTATACCTTTAAAAAAGGGGTTCTTATTTAAGATTTCAAAGTTACCCCCCCTCACAAGAGGAGGGGAGAGGGCTAATTTTTTGGCTACTGAAGTAATTCACTTTTGATTTTGACATGTTTTCATGCAATGCTTTGTTTTTAAGATATTTCCATGTCTACACTAAAATGGACCACCCTGTATACAGTATTTTCAGTTGCTCCTTATCTATTAATCAAGAAGACCAACTGACGTTCAGTCAATGTAAAGAGCTAAATGATATACTAGTGCCCTGTTTATCAAAAAATAGAGATATTATAGGAAGTTACTAAGGACTCACTCATCGAATATATATCATTATGCCTGTAAAGACTAAGACCTAATAAATAGTAAAATTTAAGAAATTGAAGCACAAAGCATTATTAGAAACAGTTTGTCTGAGTATGCCTCACTAGTCGTATTAGTCCGTTGTCCCTCACTTCCTACAATGCCCTTGCATCTATGCCCTAAATGAAAATACTTGAAAGTAAGTCTACCCAATTCCCAGAATAGAAGATATCTTAGATGTATTACATGATCGCAGTTATTATTCAAGTATTGACTTAGAAAAAGGTTATTGGTAAATACCCATGAAAGAGGAAGACATTTCCATGACTGCCTTTATTGCACCAGACAGTTACTATGAATTTCTCAAAATGCCATTTGGACTGACCAATGCACCTAGACGTTCCAACGGGCCATGGATAATTAAATTATTTTAAGACTAAAGGGAAAAAAAGTTTTAATTTATTTAGATGATATAAATGTGTTTCAAACACATTTGGAGACCATAAAAAAAATGATCCAGCAAGTCGACTCGCTGAAGCTAATCTTCCTATTTTAGAACAAAAATTGCAGTGGGTATTGTAAGAAATAAATTGCCTTGGATATACCATTAACTGCTCAGGAAAAAGACCAGACAATAGAAATTAAAGCCATAAAATGTTATTATTAGCCATAGTTTATTTTTTTCAGTTAAACTTCATTATTAATATATCCCTTTAATATAATATAATATAATAAATTAAATAATATAAATATATTAAAAAAACTGATCTTCTAGAATTGTTGTCAAAGGAAGGAAGGGGGGTGAAATTGTTGTCAAAAAAATTTTCTATCATCGATAGAATCTTCAAACTGTACTTGTTGAATTCTAGAAAGCTTCATAATTAATTGCAAATAAATTATATACCCTAAATTTATAAATAATCAATAGTATTCAACATTTTAGAAAGCATGTATATCTGAAATGGAAAAATTTAGCAACATCTAAAATTACGAACTTATTATGAAATTCTAGGTCAGAGTTGAATCATTTAATGATTGAATTATATTTAAATGATTTATTTCATTATTTTTTAAGATTTTTTGTTAAGTTTTATTTTATTCATAAGTTATTACACAAAAATTGAAACTTTTGCTATGGAGATCGTTTGTTGATGACATCATTAGAGGATGTTCCCTTTCTGAATAGAAGGAAGTTAGGTAAGGCCAGGTGATTGCTCTTAAAAAAAGGGTGGGTATGGAAGAGATTAAATTCCTATTATGTGTTTTTTTAGCTATTGTCATACAGGTGTGACCCATTTAACAACAAATTACTTATATCTTCTAAAATAAAGTAAAAATATTGCACATTCAGTTATATAAAAAATCGTTAAAAAACAGAGATATTAAAAAATATCCTAAAAAAGATTATTTTAAAAAAGAATTCCCCCTAAATTTTGGCTATTTTCAAATTTGATATTATATTTGTAATTTTTAAAAAAGGATTGAAACCAAGCATTCCAAATAGAAAACATTATTATATATTTTAATGTATTACTTAAAAAAACGTTACTTTTATTCGATAAAAAATTACTAATCAAAAGCAGTTTTATTCAAGATGACAAATATAAAATTTTAAAGCAAAATACTGAATTTTTAAAAAATATTTTCTATCCCTGTGTAAGAAGAACCATTTTCTCAAGAAAATAGGCCATTGCAAAACAGTTAAAACTACCAACTAATGTCAAGGAACTGGAATCACTACTTGGATTTTTATCTTTCTACAGAAGATTTGTACTAGTCTTTGCTAAGTATGAAAGACCATTGAAAGCAAAATATCTCTTTTCTATGGAGTGAGAGCTACTTCAACCGTTTAAAATTATGTCTATATAACCCACCAATGTTAGCTTGCTTCAAACAAACAGTAAAATTGAAATACATACTGATGCCAATGGAGAAGGGCAGGGTGCAGTGCTCTTTCAAAATCAAAATGACCAAAAAGTAGCTGTAGAATATACAAATAGTCTCTAAGAAAAAGTAGTACATTCAACAGAACTAGTGAGAAGAGGCGTTCAATGGGCTATTTGTGAAAAGTTCAAACATTACGTGGCAGACAACAAATTTACAGTAAGGACAGATAATTGGGCAGTAGAATAACTTAAATAATAAGCATAAATTAGACAGAAAAATAGGAAGAATTGCTCTGGAACTTCAAAAGTATTATTTTGTGATAAAGCATCAAATAGGCAAAAATAATGCTTTTCCTGACCATTTTTCACATAACCCACTCCCCTCAGTAATGTTTTTGGAACTGAGAAATATGTCTACAGAACAAATGCAAGACCAAGAACTGCTAAAAATTATTAATATTCTAAATACTAAAGAAAACATTTGTCAATAGAGGGCAAAAAAGAAATCAAGCTCTATGAGGAGTAGATACCTAATAAAAGATGGAATTTTTGTATAGAAGAGATGACCATGACAGATCTTGATATCAAAATACCTAAAACTATAGAATGACAAGTACTAGAAGCGTGTCATGATGCTGAATTAGCCAGACATTTGGGTCTGGAAAAAAATATTAATGAAAGTACTAGATCACCACTAGTGGCCTAGTGTAACAGGAAATTATATGATGAATCTTTCATGTATGTCAGTTATATGATGATTACAGATCCACAGCTCAAGCACCTTTACAAAGTAGAGAACTACCAAAATGGCCTTTCAAATTATTGCTATAGGAATGTTACCTTCATCTACGGGACATGGGAAGAAATAGATCTTGGTGTGCATAGAGTTTGCCACTCGTTATATAGTCACAGATTTAATGAATAGTACTAGCACTGCAGCTATGTTAAGAAGTTAGCAGATGAAAGTCTTTGATATTTATTGATACCCCGAACAGTTAATACCTGACAATGGAACTGGGTTTATTCAAAAAAATGTGAAAATTTCATGAGAAGTCACAAAATTAAACACAGTACAACGTGCAGTTTTCATCCAGAGTCCAATGGATTGGTAGAAAGAACAAATAGATCTGTCGATAAATGTTAAGCACAAATATATGGATAACAACATCACCAAATTGCGCGATTATGAAAGTTCTGCAACTTTTGTCTACAAGTCAGCTAAGCAGTCATCAACTCAGAATCCATGTTTTTTACTACTACATGGATTTCAGCCTGTAATTTCTGAGCAACTGAAGGTAGGAACAAAACTTAATTTGTCAAGAAGAGGATCAACTGAAAGAGATCAATTTTAAATGAATTGAATCTATTCAAAATATCGCTCAAGCTAATGATATAAACAAGATATATTGTGATCAAAATAAACTACCAAAGAGTTTCAGTATGGTGATATAGTGTTATATAAATGAATGACTAGACATACATTCCAAAATCGATGGAAAAGACCGTACAACAGTATCGATGTTATTAAACTTGTGACAGACCATATTAAAAGCATTTATAGCAATGAAAAACATAAAGTTCATGTATCTCAAACAAGACCTTACTGTAAAAGACAAACTGTAAGACATTAGAGAAGCTCGACATTAAGTGGATGGTGGCCACTGCTCACACAAATGACTAGAAGATTTTTTTTCTTTCTTTAAGTTTATTTTTGAAAAGAGAAAAAGGTTTGCTGCTAACATTCTTGAGGATCAAGTTAGAGAGTACATTTCATTCTTTATCAGTTTGGACAAGGTATGCTTCAATAAATAGGAAACATTTCATAAAGTTTCACTTTATACGCATTTAAACAAATGTATTAAACATTAAAAGGGTATGGCGATAGGGGCATCTGTCTACATATGGCTCGAATATCCCCACAAATCTTCAGGCATATATATGGGAATAACTTCAGCACCTATCAATTCACACATGAAAGGAGGGAAAAAATTAGAGTCAAAGCTTGCCAAACAACTGCAATCACAGTGCCTTTTATTCATTCCAGAGGTGACCACTGTCTTCTTAACACTCTGCTCACTAGAAGCTCAATATGAAAAAAAAGTATTCCAAAAGCCCGTATTTTAACTAGCACGCAACACTTGGAACATGTCGAGCTAAACACGACTGCAGAGACTAAATTGCTGATCTAAAGGTGCAAGATAAAAGGAAAATGACAATTTGGTATAAATATACAAATAAAATTGGGAAAAAAACAAACATAACAACTCACACATTTCACGACCATGGGAGGTAAATCAAACTGTAACCAAAAACAATTGTCACATACCTCGTCCTTTAAAATAAAAAAAAAAAACAAAAATAAATGAAACATATAAAGAGAGGTACCATACAACCAAAAAAATTTGATTTCCCTTGGTTTAATGTCAGATTGTATCTTTGTTTAAACTTAAGTAATCAGGATGAAGTAATTTAAACAGATGATATCCGGGCGTGGGCTCATCAACAGATTCAGTTGGGTTATCCTATGTTTTCTGTAAGGGTGGAAATAACACAATATCCTCTTCCTCTTCTTTCCTTTTCTTCTACTTCTTCTAAACCTAAAGGTGGAATTTTTGTCTCTCTTTTCTAGACCCCTGATGGTATTGAACCACTGCTCTGAGCCTATCACAATGAAATATTTGCTCGTCATTATATCTGATACCTTCAATATGCTATGTGACATCAGAAATTTTCTCAACAACTCTGAAAGGGCTATTCTATTTTAAAGAAAATTTGCATTTAGGACCTCCCATTCTCAAAAGCCACACCTTTCTCCCCCAATGTAAAACTGGTATGTTTGCGTCCCACGCTATGCTTTGTCAGCTTTTTATTTCTGTTTTCTTGATCACATAGAGTGCAATGCCCCAATCCTCCAATAAAAATTTTACCAAGTCAGACCGGTATTTTTCAATGATATGATTATCCTCTGCATCATTATCTATAAGTTCACCTTCCCCAAGATGAGTTCAAAAGTCAAAACCATATAAGATGTATGATAGTGTTTCTCGAACGCTCTTGTTTTCCATTGTTCTGAGAGAAAACAGTGCCACGTTGATGATTTGGTCCACCTTGCAAAGTGATTCATGCAGAGGCTGCGTAGCATCTCAGCAATACTCTTATTGTATCGCTCATCCAGCCCATTAGATGTGGGGCAATATGTAGTTGTAATTCTGTTTTATTGATGAGTCGTTACACAGTCTCAAAAGTTTCGAATAGGACTTCTAATGACTTTTGGTCTACTGTCTGCAGACAATATTCCTGATGAAGATACATGCCACAGTCTTCACCTTCTGATCACGAATGGGCACTACTTCAACAAATCTTGACATGGCATCGACAAAAACGATTAGGAACTTCTTGCAGAGTGGGAGGGTTGCACTGGACCTATCACATCCATGGTGACCACTTCAAAAGCCCACTTTGCTGTTACATCTGGCAGGTATGATGTCTTATTTTTATCTGCGACGGCTCCACATATTGCTTAATTTCTTTATTCATGTGAGACCAGAAATATGACTTCTTAATCTTCCTTATGGTAGCACTAACTCCGTTATGGCCCATTAATGGTTGTTATGCCCCGCTAATGGGTTGTCATGGCTGTCACCAACAAACAGTTTAAACTTTTTCCTCAGATGGCAACCACAGATTCGCACGAGCATTCCCTCATTGGACATTTGAAATCCGTTCTTGGGACCACCTCCTCCATTAGCAAGTGATGACTTTACATCAGAGATCCATTTGTGCTGTTCTTGCATATATGCAATCCTCCTCACCTATGCAGTGTCTTGCAGATCAATGGCCATAACCTCTCCAGTGTTGCATTCCCATGACAGAAAATCAGCCACCTTGTTTCTTATTCCAGGTATATGCTCTACCTCGACGTTAAACTCGGCGACTTCCAATGCCCATTTCAGGAATCTATTGTTCGTATTCCTCACACTATTTATAAAGCTAAGGCGATGATGGTCTGAACATATGTCAGTTTGATATTCCAAAATCATTGCCCTAAAGTGTTGCAACGTCTGCACAATAGCCCACACTTCTTTTTCGATGACAGCATATGAATTCTGCATAGCTGATTTCTTGCTGAAAAAGGCAATACATTTATAGTCATCCCCATATTTCTGATGAAGGACAGTTCCTACTGCTTCCAAAGACGCATCTTTGAATAAAAAGAATGTTTTGAATAGTCAGAATGGACTACTGAGTTTTTTTTTTACAAACTCCAAGGCTTGTTGAGAATCCTTCCTCTATGAAACCTCACACTGCTTTGCTTCAAATGGATAATGGAGGTATGATCCTGGACAAGTTAGAAATGAAGGGCCTGTAGAGGTTGATTGTGCACGCAGGGATCTGACCCCCCACTAACGTTCCTTGGCACCGTCAAATTCTGGATTACTTCAACATTCTTGGGATCTGGCACAACACTTGTGGATCCCCTCAGCAATGGGTATCTCATAGTACCCATTGTTGAGGTCGTTCACAGAAGTATATGTGTGTCCTTCAAACTCATCAAGAATATCCTTAATTATTGGGATCGGAAAATTAACAGGTTCCATCACCAACTTCACCTTCCTGAACTCTAGCCTTATCCAAACATCACCATTTGGATTAGGCAGTAAGTGAACTGGTGAATTCCAGGCACTCATACTATATTTAATAATGCCCAACTCCATGAAGGCACTGACTCTTTTATGAAAGGATTCACAATAGATGTGTGTGGTACCTTATACTTAGGCACAAAGACAGGCTTATGCTTAGATACCACATATGAAGCTTCATAGTACTGTACACCATACAACATATATGAGTCTCATCTGGAAAACACTCTGAGAAGCTGGACAACATGCCACCAAGCTGACCCCTCCTGGTGGAATCCAAATTCCCACTATTCAGATCAGGAATGGGCTTCAAAAGCTCAGGAACTCCAGGCATCAGCACTTTCCATGTGAATGACAAAAACATCCTTCCCACTAAGACACAGAATTGAGAAATCCACAATCACTATCACATAAAGAAAAATGTTCTTAGTATAATTATGCAATTGATCTTTTCACACCAAGTCCACAGTTTCCTTGCCTCAGTAGCTTGTGGTATTTCATCCCAGGTTTCGGTAACAAAGATGCGTCCCCTAGGTGGGTGTTGGCCACTGCTCACACAGAAGAATTATTAATTTTACTTCCTTGTATTGTAATCATGAATAATTTTGGTTTTCAGATTTCAACGGAAATAGACATTTTGACCATATTTCTTTCATTAGAGCCGAGGTAAAATTAGCTCCTTGATCCGTTAATATTTGTACAGGTATTGAATGTTGTGAAAAAACTGTTTCCATCAAAGCTCTCACAGACTATCTCCGCTTTCTGATCCAGTAATGCAATTACTTCCGAATAATGACTGAAATGGTCTACTAAAGCTAATGTATTTACTAATGGTCCTAAAATATCTGCACCAACTTGATAGAATGGTCGATCTACTCCAGGAGACACTTGAAAAGGTTGCTTTTTCCGATGGAGTGGGGTGTTCTTTTTTTGACAGATGTCGCATCGCTTACAAAATGCCTCTATATCCTTGTTCATGCCATTCCAATAAAATAATTTATTAATTTTTCATATAAGTCACTTAGTTTTTATATAATCACAGACAGGAATACAATGACAACTTCTCAAATTATATTCTTCAGTACCACCAAACGTTCCCATCGTTCTATACCTGTCCGAGCAATTTTTACGTGATATATCATCGTTATCTAAAAAGTTGAGGAAATCTTTTGCCGTTCCAGCTGCACGTCCTTTAGGAATTTCATAGCCTGTTGCCTAGAAATAGACCCCTACACATTGCTCCAAAGGAGGTTACCATGTCCCCCTCCTTTCATTAATTAAAAGGATTACTTGACGCCTTCTGGCAGCATTGGTTTTTTGTTATAGAACGAAAATTGCCGTAGCAATAACATGTGGGAACAATAGTTTTCCCTTCTCTATTTGCCAGGCCAGGCTATTGATCTTTACATAAGAATTTTTGAGACTATTGGGTATGTTCTTAGAGCAATTAGTCAACAATTGTCTTAGGGACTTTTTATAGGACCTTGTGAGACATTCTTTTGGTGGCTGTGCTCCTTTAAATTTAACCTTACATAGATGGTGTCAGTTGGTATATCGGTGCGTCGTGTCTCATTTTTTCCCTCCTCATGAGGAAAAACCATCTTGCGAAGTTCTTTTACCTGGCAATAGGCCATTAATTTGCCGTATGTCAAAATCATTTACGTCAATAAACAGGAAAGTCAATTATGTAATTGACAGGATCCCAATTTCTCCAACTTAGGTTGCTTATTCTATCCCCTAAACAGTTTTTTTTAAAGGTAGGTGAAATTTTCTTGAATATTAATTTAAAAATGTAATTAATAATTTTTATTTCCTTGTACAATAGATTGTTAAAACTAAATGCTTAATTGTAATTGAGTTCCTTTGATTGTTGAGATCAAGACTCTTATTTTTTTGAGAATTTTTTCTTTTTACATTTGATCATGCATTGAGCACGTTTTTCAAAATTAACTTAGTGGTTGCTAGGAAATTGAATAAGAGGTAGTAGTCGTTTTGGCAATATTCGGACAGTTATCTCGGAGCTATGGTCAAGAGTGGTCTACAGAGTGCAGTCTCTACTTCTGGCTGCCTGCCCAAATTGGTTTTTTACAGATAATCATGTTTCCTAATCACCGAAGTTTTATTTACTCTGTTCTGCAGGAAAGCTGCACTGTCCTGCATTAAAAAATTCCTCACCTGATGAATCATCGGACATGCTAGCCATGATGGACATTTTCAAATTCACTGTGCCATTTCCCAGTTGGTATTTTGATCATCGATATCATTGCAAATTCAGCATATTTCTCCATTTTCATTAAGAAATGGTCCTTCGCCAGTTTCCGCAAAGAAGCAGGTCATTTCTCTCGTTGTGCATGCCAATAAATAACCATAATGGCTTTCATTTCTAGGCAATCGGCTGTTTTTTTCGAACTTTTCAATGCATTTAGTTAGTCTAAATCAAGATTGAACAATTCTCCACGGTTTTTGGTTTGGAACCCTTTTGGCCAAGCATTCGACCAGATCATTCTGCTGAAGCTGAAGAATAACTACCTGGTCCCATGATGATGTTTGCACTTGTTACCGAATTTTCCCTTTATCTATGGAACTTTTTAAACTGACCGAATTTTAATTCCGACTAACCTTTACCATGCACCTTTTTATTTCCTTTTAGTTGGCTGTTTCTTTGTAATGTCTACCACTTCAAGAATAGACTAAAATACATGATTTGTGATATTATCTAATGATTTTTTATTTTTTTTGCTCTATTGAAACTCCCTTTGGGCCTTTGCTATGTCAGTGTCCTATGTATACCTAACTCTTAATTAAATTTAATACTTTGCTTGTTGCTCCTCTTCTGTTTGTTTCACCTTAGGTGGTTTGTCCTTTCCTTGTCCCGTACTTCCTCTTGCTCCCATTTCCTTATTTAATTAGGTGTAACTCCTCTTTCTCTTTACTAACATTTATTTTGCCATAAATTAAATTTAAGGTTTTCTTTATTATTTTTTGTTTTACTTTTCTTCAATGTTTTTTCATTTTCACTGAATCTGCTTCTTTTTTCACTGTATCACTATTATCCCTTTGAGACTACACATCTCTTTTGTGCCTGCTGTTTTTTCTTTTACTTTTCCATTTATTCTGTGGCAATTCCCTGTACAGTCAGTCATTTCCTTGTGGATCGTCACTGGCTCTGCTTTGTTTTAACTGTCAGAAGGATGTGAATCTAACTTTCTGCCCACACTTGGACCCTTCAGAACTTAGATATAGAATCGTTTGCAGTTTTTAATTTACTTGTTTCGAAAAATTAATTTGTGTCACCAATTCATTATATTTTTATTGTGGGTTAACTTTTGTTTTTTTGTCACAGGAATTGCTTTGACCTGCTATTTTTTTAGTTCGTACTCAAGACAAGATCCAGCTAAACCAGAAACTATAAAAAAAAACTTTTTTTACTTTTTCTTTTACTTCCAATTGGAAATTTCACTAATCGGTGCTAGTTTGGGGATTGTATGTAATGTTCATCCGGATTGTTGTCCAAGTTCTCAAGGACCAGCACCCCTCACCTGTTTGGTGATCATCTGCTGTAGTCTTGACAATAATCACCTAATATGGTTGTTGTGTGACGACCCAGGCCTGCTAAATAGATGGAAAAGCTTTTGACGTAAATTTTTACTAATTTGAAATGCGTTCCTCATAGTTCGTATGGGTGACCAAATAGTCGGTAGCCCTAAACACACATTCCAACCTAATATCATGCTTACGTGAGTGATAGGGTTGGCCCAAATGTTTGTATTGGGACTTATTGTGATTAATAGATAGTTGGGACTAAAAGTTAAGATTAGATGATAGACATTTAGAAATATTTATATTTGATCATTTTAATCAATCTAGTTTTCTTATTTTGTTTCTTAGTACCTCAGATAAGAATACAATGAAAAGTTCTAATAATATATTCTCAGTACAGCTTTGGTATCACCATACGTTCCCATCGTTCTCTACCTGTCTGAGCAATTTTTACATGATATAATATACAGTTAGGGCTATCAATACTATTTTGTTTTTATTAGTCAATTATTGGTTTTATTCCTTAGTCTCACTTGTGTTCTAACGTTATTACTTCTCTAGAAATCACAGGGTCGTATTCAGTAACCGCGCTAATTGCTACACGACTCAAACAATCAGCGTTCCGTGAATTCTACCTTGCTTATGAATTATTTCATCATTAAAATCTAGTAATGTTAAAATCCAGCGGGCTAGTCTCGATCCCTGGTCTTTGACAATAAATAACCATAGAAATGTACGTGGATACGTAAGAATATTAAAATTTGGGTCATCAAAATATACTCTAAATTGTTTAACAGCAAATATTACCGCTAAACATTCCTTTTCTGTCATTGTATAATTAATTTCATTTTTCTTTAGGAATCTACTCACATAAGCGATTGGTCTTTCTGCCCCTTTCCGTTTTTTGTGACAGAATTGCTCCTAATGTGATATCACTAGAGTCAGTTGAGACAGTAAATTCTTTTGAAAATTCTGGTCTTTTCAATACAGGGGCTGTAATTAATGCCTCTTTTAACATCTGGAATGCCTTTTCAGTTTCAGCTGTCCATTCAAATGGAGTTTCTCTAATCGTGAGATTAGTAAATGGCTTTTCAATCTTACTAAATGAGTCAATGTGTCTACCATAACAGCCTGGCAAGCCTAACAATGATTGTACCTCTTTCACAATAGTAAGCAGTGAAACTCTTTACCTGCATGTATTTTATCTGGATCGGGGGCGATCCCGTTTCCTGACCAAATGTGTCTGAGAAATTTTACTTCGCTCTTCATAAACTGACATTTCTTAGGTTTCATTTTAATGTTTGCTTCCTTGATTCTTTCAAATAAAAATTCTGAAGTCTGTGCAAATAAAGAAAAACTAGGCATGGTGCCAGAATGGATGCTCAGCTAGGCCTTTGATTGGCTAATACTAGATTGTGGCACCACGCCAGATTTTTCTTTTATTGCATAGTGTATAGATCCTTTAAATGTTGTTAAAAGTCATTTGCGTGTAATAAAAATCTTCAAGGTAAACGAGCGCAAATTTCCCTTTTATTTTTCTTATAATATACTCCGCAGTACGCTCCCAAACACTTGATGTGTTCACTAAACCCATAGGTAAGCATTTAAATTTATATTTCCAATTAGGAAAAACAAAACTCGTTTTGTCAATATCTCTAAAACCTAATGTAAAGTAACCTTGATTTGCGTCAAGTAGACTGAACACCTTAGTGCCTCCTAAAACCAAAAGAGTTATCAATGGTAAAGGATAAATATACAACTTCGTAACTTTGTTTAAGTTTCTATAATCTATCACAAATCTAAATGTTCCATCTTTTTTCTTAACTAATAAGGGTGGTGCTGCCCAGTGGGATGTCGATTCCTGGATTATATCATTCTCTAACAAGATTTCAATAATTCTATACATTATTTCGCATTGAGCATAGGGAATATCATTTGGGGCTTGTGCTATCGGTTTAACCTCTCCCCGTATCTATTTTATGAAGAAATGCAGGGGCATATCCTAAATCAAAATCATTCTGCACACAACAAAGTTTATATTCAAACAGTAAATTTTCTAAGGATTATCTATCCTTCTTATTCATATGATCTAATGTAAATAATTTCAAATATTCTTGTTTGTTTAATTGTTCCAATTCCTGTTTAGGTTTAATTCCGATAGTATGATTAATATAGGAGGGGGTCTCATCTACTTCTCCAATAAATCATATCTTAATTCCTTTATTAGGTGTTATTTATTCTTGTGAGCAATTAATAATTAATAATAGCACTATTATTTTTTTTGAAGCCATTACTAATACACTTGCTGTTTTTAAACCTGGTACTTTCAATTCTCCTGTCTCTATCACTTCTTGTTTGCTTTAATGACCCTTCCCTTTTATCATTGCTTCGCACACAACCTTGGAGAAAGGGGGTATGACTACCTTCCTATGCAAATACACTGGCTCCTGCTCCGTACATTTCTTCGGTTTCAACCCATGTAAGAAAAAATTATTAATCTAATTGGCTTCATCTATCAGATAGTCTATTCGATTATTACCTTCACATATTATCTGCTCTTGAAAATCGAGAACAAATTTTTGCGCTAAAAAAGTATCTTGACCGAAAATTCTGTCACATTTACTAGGACAATGCTTATGCCATGCATAACAGTCTATGCAATATGCCTTATTCACCAGTTTCATTACTATCTCATATGCTTCTCTAGACGAAAATATATGTCCTGTTATACCTGTTAGTTCTAAGTTTGGCAATTCAATTGGTTTATTATAATATTCATTTTCTTTTAATTTATCAATTACATCAGTAGACATTAAAGTTACTCTGCTACCCGTATCTCTCCATATTTATACATCTAACTTTCCCATTGCTGCTTTTTATCATAAGACGACTTACTTGATCCATTTTTTTTTGTTTATTCAATAGTGTTTGGCCTCTTCTCCCCATTCCTATTGTCCAGAGGAGGGGCTTCCCCGTTTTTTGGAACTGCAGAAGGGTTCTCCACTTCACTCCTCACTCACGCTCCTTCCTTATGAATCACTGCGCATGCCTTCTTACGACAATCTTTTTCATAATGCCCTTTGATTTTACAATACTGACAAACAATAAATTTATTCTTATTAGCATAACACTGTGATGAAATATGCCCAAGTCTTTGATAATAATAACATCTAAGGTCTTTCATTAAGCGGTAAACATGATCTGAGTTTTTATTTACATTTGTTATGTCATGATTTTTTCGTGCGTTTTTCTCTACCTCAATTTTTTGTTTCCGTTCCTCTTGCTCATCAAAAGCTTTTCATATCATGCCTTGTAATTTCTTATCTAGTGTTTCATTTATACTTGCGAGCAATTCAGCTTCTATTTCTGCAGGAGATAAAATATTGACATTAGTGAATTTCCCTTTTAAAATTTTTTCCACCTCTTCTATATTTTGTGCAAACTTAATCACTTCCTTCAAGGTTCTAGGTGTTGCATAAACCATTTTTTCTGTAGATGTGGTAATAAGCCTGCTAAAAATCTTTTCTTTGTACGAGCCGCTAACATTTCTCTACCGTATTCACACTTTTCTTGCTGTACATCTCCTACTCCCTCTACAGGCATCAATACATTTCTCCCCAATGAATGTAGTCGAGTCGCAAATTGTAGTACACTTTCGTTTCTTTCTTGATGGCACTCTGAAGACATACGTTCATTTTTATCAGGGTTGGATCTCGAAAATCGAGGCGTCATAACTCTTTTATAATCCGGATAGGTATTTACTCCTATCATATTGTAACTCTCTTCTGCATAATATAATGCTTCCCCTGTCAACCTGAGTCGTATCATGACCGACGTTACGGCCTGATCCTAGTTACCTGTCGCAGCGATTTCTTCTGCCCGGCAAAAAAATTCAACCAAACTCAGACTACCATCGAAAATCAGTCTTTCAACATATATAATCCAGTAATTGCACTGGTGCATTCGCCTGTATACCTTGTTCTTCCATTTGATCCATAATTAATTTTTATTTTTATACCTTATTAAATTAAAATTATAAACTATTCTACCCACAAGAGAAAAATAGTAAGCTTTCTGCTCTGTTTCAGAAATGGTATATATATTAGGTGCTTAATTAATATATTACTTATGTATTATGCTAACATTGTATTATATTATCATTCATATACCCAAAACAGCACTAATTTTTACTCTTACATGATACAAATTCCTGCGCTCTACTAAATTTTTGCTTTGCTTTCTGGTTTAATACATGCAATAATAAATATTTTTAATAAAAGTGAGGGGTAGATCCTCACAATTGAATTGTAAAAAACTTATTATCACCTGTTGTTTTAATACTTTTGAGACTTATTTTATGAACGAAATAAAATCTTATCTGACTGGATGAGTTGCCATTGGTTTCACTCTGATTAATTTTCCAATACTGTCAACAGGGGAGTAGTTTGTTAATCAGTGTTGCAGGTGGGAGCTCTTATTGCAGTGATTAATTTAAATTTTGTCCTGAGCTAAAGGGACATGTTCACAACTCGGCAGGTGTGTGTCTTTTGGTTAGGGGACTTTACCGTGTGCTTTTTATTCTAAAGGATTGGAAAGGGTTATTTGCATTATCTCCTTTGGCTGGACGTGCTGATTCATTTTCAGCACAGTACAGTGTGTGTATGTGTGTGAGTGAGTGTGTGTATCTCACATTTCTCAAAAACGGTAATAGGTAGAATGTTGAAATTTTGTATTTAGGAATGTTTTAACATGTAGTTGTGAACCTCACATTTTGATTACAATCAGTTGGGCCAAACATGTGCTTTGGTCGTTTCTGCAACTGATTTTCTTTCATGTCTATGGAGTTTTGATTGCGTGGAGTGAAAGTTTGACTGTTTAACATCAGAGTTTAAAGTACTCATTTGGGAGAATAACTTTGAAGAACTTCTTTTAAAGCTCCCAAACGGCTGGCAAAATTTGTGTTAATACTTGGAATCTTTAGACAACAAAGAGAGACTGAAATTCTTGTGTCAAGAATAAAAATTAGAATTTTTCCCCAAAAAAGCATTCAATATAATTTCATACAAGGTAGTCTCATGCTGACCACAAGAGATTTTTTTATTATCTTACTTTAGGTTATTTTTGAAAAGAGAAAATGGTATGTTAATATCATTCTTGAAGACTAGATTGGAGTGTATATTTCATTCTTTATTAATTCAGACAAGATAGGCTTCAGTAACTAGGAATCATTTCATATGCAGTTTCACTTTGTATGCATTTAAACAAGGTATTTAACAGTGAACAGGTACGGCGATCGAGGCATCAGTCTATGTGTAGCTTGCATCCAATGTGTAGCTTGTATGCTTGCACAAATCTTCAGGCATATCTACGGGAATAACTTCAGCAGGTGTCAGTTCGCACAGGAAAGTAGGAAAACATATTAGATATTAATCGTGGTTATTTCAGTTTAAATGAAAAAAAATTTCGCATAATAATCCAAACACTTTGGAATGTGTTATATTAAACAAAATATCCAGAAACACGACATCCATAGAAAATACTTATGCACAATTTATAATTACGAAATATATCCCAATTATATAAAAGTCAATTAACAATTAATAATTCCTATATTGTTGATACCTATTGTTGCACAAACTTTTCCTTGCATTGTTGGTCATGAGATATATATGCTGTTGGCCTGTGCAGAGTGTTTGTGATTTGTATGTTGATACTATTGTTGATACCTATTATTTAATTTAATTTAATTTAAATTATTTTATTCTATAATGCAATCAGTTTATAATAATTACATTACAATACAATAAAATCAGTTACTACAATAAAATGTAACCACTGAGCCTAAGCTCGTAGCGTTTACACTAAAACTAAAAACTAAATCTAAAAGGAGGATTAAAAAATAATAATATTAAATTATGATGGAAAAGGAAAAAATGAATCAAAATCATTATTTGAAGAGAGCCATTTTTTTATAACTCTCCGCCAATTTCCTTTAATATATATAGGAGCAGAATTATAAATTCTTCTAGAAATGAAATAATATTGATGAAGAGAATTTGTATGTACAATAGCTGGAATCGAAATCGCATTAGTCGTAACATATCTAGTTTTATAGTGGCTAGTTTAGGAATTTTTCTCCATAATTACCTTTATCATTACTTTCAATACATAAATTTGTTCAAGATTCATAAAATCAACTGAATAATTATGACCAAATAAAATCTTAAGTATCATTTTATGATAATTCTGTAATTTTAAAATATGAGACTTATAAGTCCCACCCCAACTTACAAAGCCGTATTGTAAGAGTGAGTAAAAAAATGCATAATATGCTATTTTTATTAAGGAGTGAGGTAAAATATATTTCAGTTGAATCAAGGTCCAACCAATACGTTTTAATTTACTTAAAAGTGTTTGACATTGTAAGTCCCAATTTAAATTTGAATCAATAATGATACCTAGGTAATTAAAATTATTTACATTACTAATTTCTCCACAAAGATCCAAACAAGATCCATTACATAAAATATGATGAAAAAGTAATGCAGAATGATTCATAAACATATTTTTATATTGAAATATTTGAAATTTAGACTTATTTGGATTTAAGCTCAGACCATTATCAAAAAGCCACCTAGCTATCCCTACTAGATCACTCTTTAAATTTCTAAAATTTAAATTGAACTCTTCTAAGTAAAGAATAACAAGATCATCTGCATAAGCATAAGCACTACCTAACAAATTAAGATTCAAAACATCATTGAAATATAAATTAAGTAATAATGGTGCCAAAATAGTTCCCTGTGGTACACCACGCTTAACTTCTAG
>JAHWFO010040937.1:597071-639475 GCA_023313115.1 Rhysida immarginata
GATTGCCAATTGTCGAGTGTCGCTTTCACACTCAGTATCATCTTGTGTGTTACTCCGTATTCTACCTGTTGAATGATGAGAGCTTCGCCCTCGAAAAGCGCCTACAGGATGTGGTTGTATTTTTCCTTTTATTTAGTGTTGTGGTTAAAGAGTCTTTCCTTTCTCTTGTTACAGTTAATATATCCACATTCTTTTTTCCCCCTTAATTATTCATTCCGGGTTTTTGCAAATATTGTGGTTTGTAATTTGCTATTTCTGGGAATTTATAAGTTTAAAAAAAATAATAAATAAATAAATAAATAAAATTTTAATTTAATAAAAACGATATTTTTATACCGGGTGTTCAATTTATCTAAAGACATTGAAATATCCTGAGAATCACACATCGGATCAAAAAAAAGTGTGGAATGAAAAATGTTCGTCTCGAAGGGGGACATCAAATGATATCAAACTCGACACCCACCCCCTACCCCTGGAGGTAGGGGAGGGATGAGTTAAAAAATTTAAATGGGAACCCCCATTTTTTATTGCAGATTCGGATTCTCCAGAAAAATTACCCCATTTGACCTACGATTCGAGTCATTTCGGTCACAGATGGCGCTGTCATCGACAAAAATCAAAATGGGTAAAAAATTGTTGAAAAATGTTTTTGATATTCTTACAAATGCTACTTAATGACACCATAATTGTCCACCCATCCCCACTCCCGAGGGGTGGGGAAGCGATTTATGTCAAAATTTCCCACACACCCGTACACACACGTACTTATTTCATGCGCCCCTTGTTTTTCATAGCTAAAATGGGGAAGTTGCATGAAATTTTTTAAAAATTTTTTTCGATAGTTTAGATCACTAGTATACAGGTATGGGTATTCTTTTTTTCTAATTGTGCGTAGTTTTTTTTTTTTAAATTATTAAAGTTGACACCCCCAAAAAACGCTACGTCATAGCTCAAGAGTGATGTGACGTCACGCGCCATGAAACCGGAAACCATGCCTATCTCTTTCGCTGCTTTTCATGATCTGTCTGCATAGAGATAGATGTTAGATGCCTAACATCTATATCTATGATCTGTCTGTAATAAACATGTATGCTTGCAATTATTATTTTATTCCCATGTATACAAACACTAAGTATAATAAGACTGAATAAAGCATTAATAAGGGCACCAAAACAACACGAGAGAAGAAATAAAAATAGATGAAAGTACTGAGGAGCGATACTCGGTTCGAAATTAACATTGGTTTCCATGACCTCGTACTCGTATGTTATTCTTCGATTTTGAGTTAGCCGAAGAAGGAATGGACAAAAGCACATGGGATACAATTAGTTTTTTCGTCTGATTCTTCAGATGTAGCAGAACTTTGATTCGATTAAACTTTAAATTTCTCCCGGTTTTGATCACCTGTTCAAGTGTATTATTTACCCATGGATGTATACATCTTATCTTTGTTTCGGTGATTATCGACTATAATCCTGAATTCCACAAGGAGAAATATAGACATGAAAATAAGTAATAAAAGGACTCGTTTTTCGAACAAGATTTCATGAGCTCTATTAGTTTATCACAGATAGTTGCGTTTTCATCTCTTCTCGTGGAGGTCGAGGAAGAAGGGGGGGGAAGGGCAATCGAAACGTCGGCGCTATGCCTTCATGTGCTGCTGTAATTTTTAAATTATATCTGAAATGATCGATTTTATTAGTTCCAGGAGCTTTTAAACAATCTGTTTGACTTGTGGTAGTATAAATTTGTTACTGGGTCGTTTAGTTATGATTAAAATACGCGAATAGCGGTATCGCCTTTAAGCGCATGCGCAGTGGCAGTGGTGATCTACAAAGGCGTGTGTTTCAATGGCGTGTGACGTCACACATCGTTTTAGTTTGGGGGCGTGGTTTTGCATTTTTAATGTTAATTTTAATAGTTTTTTAATAATTTTAAGATTTTTAATGGCAATTTTCATATTCAGCATGCCGAAATCTATGTAAAACAGGCCTTCTTTTTAAAAAAGAAATTTCATGCAACTTCCCCATTCTTCAGGACAAAGTTAATTTTTCTCTACTTGAATACGTGGTTTTTTTAAATTTTTTTATTTATTGTTTTTCAAAATTATTTTGCTGATCTGATGCCTGTTTTATGACATATCGCCATTTTTCAACGATTTTTTACCCAGTTTGATTTTTGTCGATTACAGCGCCATCTGTGGCCGAAATGACTCGAATCGTAGGTCAGTATGGGGTAACTGTTTCTGGAGAATCCGAATCTGCAATAAAAAATGGGGTTCCCATTTAAGTTTTTTTACTCCTCCCTCCCTCACCTCCAGGGGGTGGGGGTGGGGGGTCGAGTTTGGTATCATTTGATGTCCCCCTTCGAGATGAACATTTTTCATTCCACACTTTTTTTGATCCGACGTGTGGTTCTCGAGATATTTCAATGTCTTCAGATAAATTGAACACCCGGTATATTATTTTGTACAGAAGTATCCAACAAATAATCTGGTAGTTACAACAGACTGAGAGGTTTCCAAGCATAGAATCCTATCAATGACGTCATGTTCTATCCAAATCGGCAGCAAAAGTTGAACTGAATCTACTTCCAATATCTGTTGAAATCTAAGCACGCTGCTTTTTTGTTTACATATAAGCAGCTAAACAAGGGCAGCAAAATTGGTAGAAACTGCCGTTTTGGGCAGAAACTGACGTCATGAAAATCTACTTCTACAGGCTTTAAGAAAAGAGGCAAATTAATGAACTTTTTGATTCGGTCTGATTCATCATCAGCCATATACTAAAGGGATGAAAAGACTGGGCTTGTGATAGAGTAGATGATCATACAGACGGCTTTACCAACCAGTGCTCACAGCTTTCTTCAACTCCAGAACGTAAAGCAGGTCTTTGCGGTAGCATAAGTGAAGTGAGCAATCTAGCATCTGCGGATAACGTCATTTCTCAACTTTCCTGCAGTAGCAACGTAAGTACGCACTTCACCGGTGATGAAAGACTGACATGTTGTGAGGCACGATCCGCAGTGAATGACGTTAAGACTAATCATCATCGTTCAGCTTCTATACATAAACTAGGTTTAGGATAACTATTCATTCTTAAATATTGGCTTGTTTAAACGCTTATTCATTATTTTGGGTTTGTACTAGTAAAGCGGCGAATATCACTGCATCCAGTTCCAGTATCATTAACTGGATTCCCGTAATCCTCGAGAAAAAAAGTATAACATGACACAGGCCGTGTCGGGAAAAAAATCTAACATATTTGAGTATTTGTAATTAACTTGCTTTTTTAGAAGACAATTGAATGTACAGCAGTCTATTATTTTGTTTTAAATTTTGTTGTTCAATCAGTATATTGATTGAAAGTATTTTTTTTAATGTCAAGCTTTGCTAAATTGTAATTGCTGTTATTTTGAGTGCAACTTAGTACAGACATGTATGACCCTTTTAACGTCGATTCTTTTATTGAAAATAAGAGAGAGGTTTTTACAGGAGGTAAGTTACTTCGGGGCTCACAGGTCAAGGGGCAAGGGCCGCGGTCATAGCAGCTAGTGACTTCTGTTTAGGGAGATTGTTATTTCCAACACTCCCTCTCAAATGACTTTATGTAGGCCATTTTCATGCGCGAATTGTTGGTTCTTTGGCCTGAAAAGGCCCTTTGTCAGGATGTCAGCGGGCATGTTGTCCATGTTTAGATACTGGACTTCTATCTTTCATTGGCTTCTCGAATGAATGCTATTGTGTTTCGACATGTTTTGTGCGAGCATGAAAGATTGGATTGTTCACCAGTTTACCCGCGCTGTGGTTGTCATTATAAATGCTTACTAAGCTTGCATTTATGAGTCCCAGTTTTGCAAGCAGGCTTTAAAGGTACACTGCCTGTTTTGCACATTAGGACAAGGCTACGTATTCGGCTTCAGTACTCGAGAGTGCGATGTGTTTCTGCTTGCATGCTTCCCAGCAAATGGCAGCAGTCGACAGCTTGAAGAGATATCTGGTGTGGGAGTGCTTGTCATTTACATCACTAGCCCAGTCAGCATCTGCATATAACGTTTGGGGCTCATTGCTCTTCATCCGTTCATTATCTTGTGTCCCCTGGAGTTATCGGAGTGCACGTTTGCCAGCTACAACATGTTCTTGGTCGAAATAAAAGTTGAATTGGCTGAACGCGCTAACGGAGTACATTAGCTAACCTACGAGTGTTTGGTATGGGAAGTTTATTATCCCTTCATCGTCGTTGGCGTCAATCTCTAGTCTCTTCAACTTTGCATTTGCTTACAGGGGAATAGCGATTGCTTTGCATTCTTCCATGTTGAATCGTTTTAGCGCACCCAGGGTGCATTTCCGCTGGCTCATGGAGATTTCTCCAATTCTTGCAGCCAGACGAAATTCCGTACCCTGGCAGTACTTTATTGGTCCTAGGTCTTTCATCTCGAATTTTTGATGCTCACCATCATCTCCTGTCTCTGCGTCACGATGATCAGGTCGTCAACTTAAATGGCAAGTATGATGGTGTCATTGTTTTCTTGTTTAAAATATATGCACAGTTATATATCGACTGTGTCAAAAAAAGTTCTGACTGTTTTAGACCGTAGATGGATTTCTTCAGCAGAAGGACTTCATCAGGCTGCGTTTCGAATATCTCATCAAAAGATCCTGGTTTCTCCTTAAAAATCGTCTCCTCAAGTTCCCCGTCGACGTAGGCTGTCAAAACAACCATTAAGTTAAGTATTATTGACAGCCTTGCTGCTAACGCCATTGTCAAATGGATTGAGCTGACCCTGGCTACAGGAGCGAAAGTTTTTCGGCAACAAAATGTTGGGTATAGCCCTTTGCCACTGGGCAGGCTTTTTTTTTTTCTATTCTGCCATCTGCGTGTCGTTTGGTCTTGAGGAACCAGTGGCTTCCAATGATCTGACGATTTTGTGGGTGCTTTACGAGTTCCCAGGTATCATTCTTGATCAGTGCATCATACTAGCTATTAATGGCTGCTTTCCACTTGTCGCAGTTTTCACCATCCAATGCTTCTCTGAGAGTCAATGGGTCATCCTGCGTTACAAGGTTGGTTGCTTTGCAGGTGCTGGTACTGAAATTTCATCATCCTTTGTTTTTGCTCCTCTTCAATTCGTGGTAGCAGCTGCATTTTGTACTTCCATTTGGGTTTACTTCGTGCGCCTGTTCTTTCGATAGACGGTGTTCCTCTTGCTCATCTCGGAGGTTTCGGATGCTCCACATTAGTTGTTTCATGCTTGTGCATCTCATCGCTGACTTGCTCTTGTGCATGCTCAGTTGATTGTATTTCAGTATGCAGCTCGAAATCAAAAAAGTAATCGTCCATCACTGCTTGCTGTTCTCTCAGTTTCGGATCGAATGTTTCAGTTTGGATGAAACTCACGTCGCGGCTTATGACTACCTTCATACCTTCTACCAGAGTCTGTATGCCTTGGCCTCGTTGCTGTATCCAATCAGGACGCACTTTTCGAAATTTGGCATTTGAACCATCTTTCAGTAAGGCATAGGCCTTGGATCCAAAAGTCCGGAAGTGCTTGATGCTAGCTAGTTTTCCGTACCAAAGGTTGTGCAGACTGTTGCTCTGGAGGCTTCTGGACGTGCATCAATTGGCCGTGTTGACTTACTCGGCCCAGAAGGACTGAGCCATTCCAGATTAATTTTGCCATTCCAGGCTTGTAATTTCGATTAATGCTCGATTCCAGTGTTCGGGTACCCCATTTTGCTGGGTGGTATGCGGGACCATGAGGTTTTGCCTGATTTCACTGTTTGACAGGAATTGGTCGAACTCTTGATTGATGTACTTTCAACCATTGTCGCTCCCTAGTACTTTGATCTTTTATCCAGTTGCATTCTCGGCCATCATTTTGAATTCTTTGAATACCCCAAGCGTTTCCAATTTTTGGCATAGGAAATATACTTTGCACCATCTTGAAGCATCGTCGATGAACGTGATGAAGTACCTCGATCCCTCATTCGAGGTGTATCAGATAGGTCCACTATGGCAGTGTGAACTAACTCCATTAAATGAGAAGTACGAGAATCGTTTGACTTGGGGAAAGGCACGCTTTTCTGCTTTCCGTGTATGCAGATTTCGCATGTAGGGAGTGTTTGGTTCACGTTGACATCGATGCCCTTTACAAATCCATTCATTACCAACCATTTCAAGTCATGCATGTACGCTGTGATGAGTCCGAGCAATTGTTTGAAATGTGATGTGAAAAGTGATAGCAGTAAATTGCTGCAGGCCTTGGCATCTTCCAAGTCCCATGCATTTGCTACTCTCATAGTTGTGGGGTTGCCATCCTTAATCTCAGGTCTTGGAATATTTGTGGTGAACTGTTGCCATGTGCTATTTGCCACACATATGGCCTCTATCATCATTTTCCATGTACAGTCAGCAATGGGAAATAATGCACACTTGAATTTTTCTCTAAGTTTTACCGTTTCAATATTAATTAATTTTTAATAATATTACATTATATTATAAGTTAACATTATTAAGATTATTAAATTTAAATAATTTCAATTAAAAAAGTTATTAAAACAACACATTAGCATGAAATGTAATATTAAGTATTAAACTAGTGTGGATTATTTCCTTTGGTTGACAGTACCATATTTCTCATCAGTTAATTTTTTAAGTCTGTTGGATTCCGCCATTTTGTTGCTTATTGTTTATGTATTGTTTTTTTATTTTGTGGTCAATAAAAGTTCTATCAAAACTCACAGTTTTTGGTCGCGTGTTCGTCGTTACATTGCGTATTCGTCGCTTTGCCATATCGCCCTTTTCACGTGGTCGCTAAATAAATTTGTTGTTTCACCTTTCTTCCTTATTTCCGTTTGCTGTAGTGCATTCGATTTGCAAACCAACGCAATGGAAGCGTGCTGAGCCCATAACATGATGTTATTTTGAGTGGAACCTAGTAGGAAGAATTACTGATGTGTCATCTTTTTAACATCGATTCTTTTATTGAACAAAAGGAGAGAGGTTTTTTTACAGGAAGTAAATATCTTTGGGGTTCACAGGGGCAAGGGTCACGGTCGTAATAAGTAGTGACCTCTGTTGGAGGAGTTTGCTATTTCCAACAGTAATTAAACTCTCCCTCAGTTAAATTCACATCACAAATAGCCTTTCAAAAGTGTAAGATAACTACCCGTAACCCCGAGCGAATTATAATCCAATAATATTTGTTCTTAGAGAATGGTACGAAAGGCCTTATCTTAGCAACATCTCTTTAGATCATTATAATATTATTGTCTTTTTCAAGGGCAATAGTAGCCTGGGTGTACAAATTTATAGTTAACCATATTAATCTCGTGTATAGTCGACTAACTTATTGTTGAAAAAAGTATTTTTAGCCAAAGATACTCAGTCAGCTCTCTTTTACACAATCTTTGCTACTAGAGATAATATCTGATATTGGGGGTAACATTGCTATTGGGGGTAAATTTGTTCAAATTATTTTTTTACAAATGTTGTTATTCGACTTCTTCATCTATTTGTTTTGTATCCTAGATGGCACAATGAACATGAAATTTGATCCTAATTTGATCACACAATGGTGATATTTTCCCTAAATTATGCTCAAACTATAGCTCACGTAGCACGATTGTGTAATGTAATTCTTCTATTATTCATTAAACGAAATTCTTTATTATTGAAAAAAATACCTAGTCCTAATTTTTAACATTATAGTCCTCTTTATAACACGTCCTCATTCATTTATGTAATTATTGAGCTAATAATATATGTGGTTAAAAATTCATCTAACTTACCGGTAAACACAATGTGCAGCTGTGACAACGTATTTGGTATTGATTAGTGTTCCTCCACAGAATTGGAAGTTTCTCTTGGTCACTAAGGCTACCTAATGAAAAACATAAAATATGTATTAGTTTTGTACAGGATTTGTAATGAAATATAGTTGCAGTGCTTAATACCATCCAGGGACGAGAGTGTGGTTTGGCTTCAATGCCTCCAACAATTCTAAATCTCTTCGTTGGTGCTTCGTCTACCAAGCCGCACTCTATATTGCAAAATAAAGCAGATTGTAAAATCATTATAATGATATTCAAAGTTTATCAGTAGATTATTAAAAATTTTAGTCATTTAAAGTTTTTTTTTTTAATTTAGTCATCCAAAGGTTATTATTAAATACATATTACACAATAAAATAATTCATTCCTCTGTGGAAGTCTGTGATGTTGATTATTTGTGGATATTATATCTCTGGAAACTGTTTCAAATACATTTCATCATTTATGAACAAAGACATTCTTATCGTATATAATAACATTGTAATAACCCCATCCCAGAAGCTGTACCTAATATTTATATCTCCCTATCTCCTTCAATAACTTTAGACGTCGTAATAAATAAAAGTGAACTTATTAACCATACAGAAAATACTATATCAAAAGTGATAAACAAGTTTGGTGAAGTAAACAATAGTATATTATATGGTAAGGTGTTTTATATGGACTTACTCTATATGGTATGTGTTCTTTTGACTTCAGAGAAGTGCCTGCCAGACACAGCACACTTTTGATAAACTGTGAGAAGGGTTAGACAATTTTTGTTAGTGAACCTGCTTGAACACTGCTTTCACAATAGAACCAATTAAGGATGGATGTTGATCATATATCGTAAAGAAATATACGAAACTTGCCGACCTTCTTGCTTTTTGTTCCTCTATTGTTTATGATGTGTAACAGAAATAGTTAACAAATTCTGTGCTTATCAAAATCTTCATTAATGATTTTTATCTAATATAGTTTAACCTATTATTTAGAATTAATCCCATTCAGGATGTTCGAAACTATGAAGTAGAGGAAATAAAGGAAACACTGGTCCCCATCATCAAGTGGCTAAACACAAAAGGAAAAAACTTAAACTATAAATTATACGTGTGATTCTAAAAGGTCGTGCCAAAATGAAAAGGCAGGTAGAGGGTGAAATTCTGAGCAAAAAAGTCTACTCGCGTTTTTCGATCTGAGGCTCCGTTAAAAAATTATAGCGTTTTAAAGTTTCGTGACGTCACTTCCGGAAATCTTGGTATTCCTTGCCGATACCGTACTAAACTTTTTTGCTCAGAATTTCACCCTCTACCTGACTTTTCATTTTGGCACGACCTTTCAGAATCACCCTGTATAATAAAGGGTTCAGCAGAAATAACTTGAGAATTTCAAACGTAAATAGCAAAGTAATGATAGAAGCTAATCAAAATTTTATTTCACAGTTGTAAAAGAACAATTTTTTCCATTATATCACATGCACTATCATTTAGATTAAAAACAATATCATCCAATAGCAGTTGATCTCCTCGTAAGGTAACATTCAAAGACCAGCATTCTCTGCCTATAATGCATATTGCGATTTCTTTTATCAGGGGTACCTGAAGAATCAAGTGTACAAACGAAAGTCTGGAACACTAAAAAAAATTGCGGCAATAGCACCAGAAATGGCCGGGTAATGAATAACTTCTGAGAGAGGCTACTGAAATGCATATAAACTGAAGGTCGGAATTTGGGCGATATTGTTGTAAAAACTAAATGATAATATATGTTACATAAATGGTAACCACTGTTCTTCCAAACTGTGAAATGAATTTTCGAATTACTTCTACAGAGTGCCTGATTTTAAGTGTAAATATTTTGGATACGTAGCTTGATAAAAGAATGAAAGAAGTAATATGGTTTTTTGAAAAGCTATATAAATCTGATAAGGAAGTTAGTTTCAAGTTTTGATGAAAAGTGGCGCTATACGCTGTAGTCACAGTATAGAGTCCTTTGCAAGCAGCCATTACAATTACATCACAATCGATTCAAAATGTGCACCTTTTAGACATGGATGAAGGAACAATGGATCAAAAACTTCTTTTTGTCTGTGAGTACTTCAAAAGAGCACCATCTGATTACTTGTGCTCGTACTAACACACCTAAGCAGATGACACGGGAAATTTTTATCAATTTTTATCTTATTTTAAATTTAAGAATTGCGTGAACAAATGTCTTAATCTGGCGAAAGGACATTAATGTTCATTCCCTGAATCATATTTAGTCGTTCCGTGAATTAACATCTAATTGATTTTAGTGAAACTTATTTAAATTAATCTTTTAATTAAGTAACAAACAAATCAAAGACTCTGACACAATTTTGTTTCTTGTTTACTGTATCTAAAATGTTATGAAGATAGTTGTAATTAATACAATAGAACATTTAATGTAGACTTTTAAAATTTTCTTATCACACCATAAGAATTAAGCATATATTTTCACTATTTAATCAATTTTCATTAATCACAGAATGTGATTACTCAATTTTTGTACAATTAAATTGACCATAAGTAGTAAGACCAGCCCTAAGATGGCCTTTGACCCCTGGATCTAGGTTTCAAGATGGCAGCGGTAAGGGCCACGCCCACCACACAAATATCTCAGGTGGTGGTACATGAAACAGCACTCACATGACACTTTATGATGAAAAGATATGATAAGACCAGCAGGTCCCCCTTTTCGTGCCTGCCACTTTGATTGCTATGACAACAGGTGACCATTTCGGATGAAAAAATATGATACGACCACCTGGTTGCCCCCTCCACCCGCCATTTTGTTTACCATGGCAACGGCGGCCGTTTCTGTTTTTCTTCCAGAGGTGGCTAATAATTTCTTATGAAAAATAATTCTTTTTTAAATACTGATAAAAAGATAAGAAAGCTGAAAAGATAAGAAAAAGAAAAGAGAGAAAGAAGAAGAAATGGAAAAGAAAGAAATAGAGAGAGAAAAGGAAAGAAAGAGAAAGAGAGAAAAGAAGAGAGGACAGCAGAAAGAGAGGAAAGGGAAAGAAGAAGTGGTTTTTTGGGAGTATGCTGCCTCTCCCTCACACCCTTTGCTACCCAAACCCGACCAACAGGGCAACCAGTGTCTATCCAGAATGGATCACAGACTAGGTTTTTCAACCATCGAATGATTTGGTGACACCATTGCCGTGTTACAAACATTCAATGGTTGATGAACCTATAATCTGTGTCGTGGTGTTCAACCTGGATTGCCTGTTTGTCAGGGTTTATATGCAGGTATACACGCAGGATTACAGCTTGTATACCACTTGGTTAGCATGTTGTTAGAGGATATTTTTTTAAATGATATGTACCAAAATTCAAAGGCATGATCACATATCGTTCAAGCAGTTTCCCCTTGTGCATCCTTATAGGCAGTTTCAATCCATATGCCATAGAGGCTTTCACATTACACAAAGCAATACTTGTGTGAAACCTACATGACTGTTTTTATTTATAAAACGAACAAATAAAATGCTATGTTATTTTGCACACGTGTTCTTTAGGCTTAAATCTGTGATATGATAATTGAATAATTGTTTTTTGTACAAACAATATTTAGAATATAAGGTTAGAAATGTACGATGTTGTCTATGGTGAATTTACAGCAATTTTATTCCAGAAAACACCATTAAAGTACATGCTTATCTGAGTGTCATAGAATTTTGAACATCTTAAGTGCAACAGAATTTTTTTTTACTCCATATGCAGTGGCACAATTTTTTTAAAAAACTGCTTATATGATTGAAAAAATAAATTTTTTTTGCATGCAAGAAAATGTTTTTGTTTGTGCGATAATTTTTTTTGTGCGAGAAAGCATTTGTTTTTTGGTTTGCGAGAAAAATTTATTTTTTGTTTGTGGAAATTATTTTTTGTTTGGAGAAAATTTTTTTTATATTTGGAGAAAAAAAGTTTTTTTCTTTTTTGTTTGCGAGCATTTATTTTATTTGCGAAAAAAATTTATTTTATTTAATTTATATAATTTTTTTTAGTGAGAGCAAGAAATTTTTTTTGGGTGATAGGAATTATTTCTTTAACCTCTAAAATATTAAGAGAGATTTTTAACTCCCCATGCACCGACACAGTTCTATTTAACTTCTAAATTAAGTGGGTTTGGTATTTAAAAAAAAATGTGCTTGACACAAATGAAAAAAATTTCTTGTTTGTATTAAAAACCATTGTTAGTTGTCAGATCTTGTCACTATATACCACTGTCTATCTAGTCTTATATATATTCTCCTTTGTATTTAAGCAACAAGAATAATAATGCAGAAGTTCGCCGTAATGAGTACCAGTGATTGAACATCTTTTAGTGCCTTGAGGAGTGAGATGTTACCAGAAGTTGAATCCTCAACTGAATAGCAAGAAGATGGTGTTTGGTACTTCTTAAGGCAAAGCCAGAGGCTTGACTACAGGAAGACTTCTCTATTGGGGGAAGTACTGTGACAAAGTCAGTTGTTAATTTAAGGTTACAGTAACCCTCTTTCCAAAAGGGTTACACGACATTTTCATGTGAATTTTGTGTCAAGAACTTACCTAGGAACTAAACCTTAAGCTTAAAAGAGAATACGCCATACGTTCCTAATGTATTTCCTGCATCATTAATGGATTATTCGATTGTTGTTTTTATCCTTGATCTTGTGTATATTCCAGACTCTTATGCATTTTACATTCAGTTTATAGGTTTGTTTTATTCATATTCTCTATGTTGATAATTGTTTCAATGAATGATTGCCAATTCATCGAAGTTGTAAAAGTGCTAGGCCTGCTGGGATATCTTGGATTGCTTGGGTCCTCTATTAGCTGCACTCTTTCATAACCGGAAGTATTATGAGTGTTTACCATCTGACCAGCAGATGGCGATCCGAGTATTCACTGCGGGATTGGCCCTGGGTTTATAACCAGAGTGCGAGTTTCAAAGATTCATTCTGAATCAGGCTCCCAAGTTTTGAAGACACCATCTAAGGCTCCCGGACCAGACCGTTCTAATGAGATCCCAGCAAGGCAAAGGTAATTATGGCTATTGTTAATATGTATCCATTCACTAGAATTCAATTTTAATATCGATTAACTGCGTAGCACCTACCATTCTAAAGTGTTGTTACTAGAGGAATAATATGTTTTTATTTCATGGCCCCCCTTAAATCTCCTGTTAATTTTTAACTTTAATTCGGGGTTTTTGTTCAGTTTGTTTTGTTGTTAAATATAAATGTACCCATTACTGGATTGTAGTCTCATCTATTCCTGTTGTTTAAGCACATGGTTTATATGATTGATTTTATGTTAAACTGTGGACCTTAAGTATTAAATTTTATCTGATCTAAATTTTAGCTCTGACTAGTCTTGTATCATTTTTCAATTTCTTCAGAACGCATACACCAAATTTTCACAAAATGTTTGAGAGTTGAAATTCTTCTGAATGACTTATTAAACACAATACCTGTAAGTTGCGACAAACTTTGAAACTGTATATGGAAGGTTGTTAAACTAGTAGTCAGAGCACAGACATTGTTTATTTAAACTTTTATCTATATTTATTTGGCATGGAGAAACAGTAGAGCATTATTTCCTTTCCTTCAGGAAAACATTCTTCCAACTCATAACTGAAAATTACATGTACTGATCATTTAATATAAGAAATTTTAAACATATTACCTTCTAATAATTGACAAATCTAAATTGTATACTCTATAAAATGCATTCTCAGAAAATGTATGAAAAAAAGATAGTAGAACTTCACAAAAGCTCAGGCTGGTTGTAATCTTACAATGTAAATACAATTTATTTCAATGTATCAAAAGCACATTTAGCACATACTGTCACAAATCTTCAATAGAATTAAATTAGAATTAACCTAACAACAAAAAATAGTCTAGGCACTTAGTGAACTTCATGAGAATTTAGCTTGGGCTTTTAAAAAGAGTATTATTAAATACAAAATGTATTAACGCGAATGAAAATTCAACATTTTTTTAATTTTATTAATTATTTGGATCCAATACGTCCATCTAAGGTCTGTATGGCCAGAGGCCAACGAGGTGGGTCCTGGATGGACCTGGATTCACAACTGCTGTATGATGGTCACAGCAGCAGGGGGGGGGGTAAAGATTGGCTATTACGGATGGTCACCCATCCAGTGGCAAGCCATGCTTGATGTAGCTTAACTTCATAGAAGTTGTGTTCAGTTAAAGCCCACCAGGCCACGGCCTCCCCCAAACATAATTATTATTTTATTATTTTGGTTGAATATGAAGATTTTAACTTAATATTTGTAAAAAGGTAATAAACATAAAGTTGTAAGATAAGTGACAATTATTTTTATTAAAAAAAAGGAGAGAGAGAGAGAGAATGGACGGAGTTTAGCAAAGATGGAGTATAAAACTGTTAGCTTTGGAAAGTATCTTAAAATGTAAATCCAATTACTGCAGCCCACAACAGCACATTGATCAATCACCCCGTCACAAATATTCAATAGAATCAAATTAGAAACGCACACAATATCAGAAGCTGTCTGGGTAGTGCGTGAATTTCATGAGAATTCAGTGGGACAACTTAAATTTCACAAAATTTCACAGTTTCACAAAGAAGCAGCAAATGCAGTGCCCACAGACCGTACTGGCCAGCAAGGGAACTTAAACATATATACGAAATAAACGTCAATGAGTTTGCTAGTTGAAAAACACTAGTATTTAGTGAATGCGAACATGATCAATGAATATTAGAGTAATAAACGTGCAACCTTGTAAAAAGTGACTTAATTTTAATTAATACATAAAAATGTTTGCGTTTAGTCCAAAAGAAACGTATGCAGCATTAGAGAAGGGCGTCATTGCATTCAACAGCCTCGCGAACGTGAAAGTCAATATTCTTGTCTGTAAAATTTATATAGCAACTGGAAACATCCGTATATACTGCATCTAAAGTTGTGAGAACACAGAAATATTCGCCTGTATATTCAAGTCAACTCAAATATTCGCGCAACGTTTAAGAGAAACGAACATGCAGGTCATTACAAAAATCTATTTTGATACCGAACGCAATTGCTAATGTAACATTTCGTGTAAAGCATAGAGGACACCAGCATGCACCCAGAATATCATAAACATCATCTAGAATGCTTTGGCAGTGTGCAATCGACTCAAAAGGGCCAAACAACTTAATTTTATTCCATTAATGACCGTTTTCGCGAGCGAGCTGAGAACATAGTGCTACACTACATAGTGATCACCAGGGGAACTACCAACCCTAACTGGCATTTTTTTTTCTTAATAACTTTTGCCAATTTGACCCAACCCCAACCAAATTTACAGAAAAAACTCTAATTTACATTGTGGCTTGTCATTAAAGTGCGTGGATCTCTGTCTCCCAAAGAAAATTTACAAATACGAATTTTGTGTTGTAGAACCTCATCAGATTAAGCCACGGTCTTGCATAGGGGTCCCCCGACTCAGCTAATGGTAAGCTTCTGTTTCCAGTGGCGTGCAAGTTGGGAGATGGATGGCAATCCCTGTTAGTGCCATGCGATCGTTCAAAATCTGCAATCGACTTCAATAATTGATAGTAAAAAATAAATGATTAATACTCGATGCTTAAATAACATGGAACACAAAAATTATTCATTAAAGTAAATTAAACAAATTAAATAAGATCATACAACGAAATATTTTACGAGTACTTTATTCCACATTTTTTGCATCTAAATCATACAGTTCATCTGTCAAGAAGGATTGGATGATTACATATTTTTCCAAATGCTTTGGTTTTATGCAGAATTATTTTTTGACAGAATCTCTCCTGCACGCAAAAAGAGATGCTCTGCCGGAAGAGAGGTTGCAGACACACTAAGAAACTTCAAAGCAATGCAAAAATGATTGTAGTTAAAGACCTTCAAAAGTTCCCAGGACTTTAATGAATTACTTTTAAGACTCTCTATAGGCATCTCCAAATATGTTTTCAAGTTTGAATATATCCCAAAACTTTCATTACATCTTGCATTTGTATTATTTTTCACACTTAAAACAACATCAACTTATCTATCAGACCAAAATCATCATCATTAGCACTGTCATATGACAGCTCAAACTGCAGATTGGGAATTTTATGTAACTCTGAGTTTACAAAATTGATGACCTGGGCAACTGCTGTTGTACCGAGGCTTCCGAGATTACATGCTGTATAATCTAGGCAGCCTCAGTTGTACTTTTAAATAGTTGTGTAATCTGCGTTTGGTTTTAGCCTGTGAGTTTACTAATAAACCACATCCTGATCATATCTTTGTTATATTGAACATTTTTATTTAAAAAATTTCTGATGTTGAAAACGGATAACTAATTCTCACAGGCTAGATGTGGAGAATAAAGAAAAGGATTTGAATCAGATAGGTATGTACTGTGTGCGAATGATTTAGGTTCATCTCCATTTGTGAACAAAGAGACAGATAAAGCCTTCACAACAATTTCATCTGTACACTGATAAAGCTAAAACATTTGTAAAATCATGGTAGTAGTAAGACCAACCCTTATGGTACCCAGATGACCTTTGACACCTGGATCTGGGTACCAAGATGGTGGCTGTCAGGGCCACGCCCACCTTGCCCATGCCTCAGGCATTGGTACACAAAACGGTACCCACATGACACTTTATCAGCAGAGATAAGATGAAAAGATATGATAAGGCCCTCCATCCCCTCCATCTGCCATTTTGGTTGCCATAGTAATGGCAGCCATTTTTGTTTTTCTTCCAGAGATAGCTAAAAAAATTTTATGAATAATAATTCTTTATTAAATACTTATAAAAAGATAACAAAAAGGAAAGTGAGAACCATAAAGAACCAATAAAGAAAGAAAGAGAGGGAGAGAAAAGAAAAGAAAAGAAAAAGAAAGAGAGAGAAAGAAGAGAGGACAGTGGAAAGAGAGGGAAGGAAAGAAGGAGAAGTGGTTTATTTGGGGGTACACTGCGTCTCCCTCCCACCATTTGCTTGGTGTCGGTCATCCTGAAACCAGGTGTTATGTCACCAAAGTGCTCTAGTGTTGACATACCAGGGGTTCCGGTCCACCCACTTCTTGCAGGCGGGCAGTAGGTTGAGGCAGCCGGACCACACCGAGACTCGACCAGGGTGCTGGTACCTCTGCAGTAAGTGGTGGGCAGAACTTAGGTAGTCGTAACACTCCATTAACAAGCACCATTTCTGCACACAGGGGCATCTGTCGCTGTGAGCTTTGAAGGGGACCGATCTATACCCCCCTTATGCCATGGGCAAGGCCATAAGAGGCATGGTGATTTGTTTAACTGGACAGGGATTGCCTTATTTTGCCTTTTTGCACCACTGAGGCGGAGGTCAGAGTAGTGAATTTATTTACAAAAAAGAAATGGTAAAACAGTTAAATAGAAGATGCAATTTTCTGAAGAACGACAGTAAACATTCTGATACAAGTTTAATAATTCTACATCATAGAGAGCTCGAACGAAAGGATGTTGGCAAATATGGCAACAGTCGGGGACGTCTGACGAGCTCCGCGTGTTTCGTAGAGAGTGAGTGCAAAGGATCGCCCAAGTGAGACTCAATGCTCAACCAGCAACCAATGCTTATATGCGTTTTTCTTTGATATTATTTTGCTCATGTTCCATGAACTTTGCAGCCTCCGCCATCAAATTGCGTCTCACCAAAGTTGTTTGTGAAGAAGACAGCATGCCCACATCAACTTGTGAGGTATTGTCGGGATTAATACGCCTGTACAGTGACCAGCTTCCCCACCAAACGTCTCCCGTATCGTAGTGGCTCTGAGGGACACAAACGTCCTGCGTTAGTCGTCGCAGCATACCTGGACTCCGCAGTTCTTCTACACCTTGGATGTTTGGACCCCATCTTGATAGCACAAGGACCCTGTGTTTGGATCACCCCATCGACGCATGAAGCTGTTTGGCGACAAGAATTAGGTGCTCTCGTGCCCTACATAACGTGGGTCAAATTTTGGTCAGTGAAAGACCGCCACTATACTAGAAGGTTTCACTCTCTTTTAACTTTCATTAATCTTCCCGCTCAAGCGCGTTGCTTAAACTCTTCTTGCGAGTCTCTTTGTCAAATGCGTAAATTGAGTTATAAAGCATTACGAATACGCAAGGGGATAGAAGGTTAAGCACCGCTCTCTTTGTCAAACTTAGATTGTAAAGTTTTTTCCAAAGACAGTAGCGCGTCTCTTATTGTTATTTTTTTGTTTCTCCTCTCTTTTAATTATAGTTATTGACGGCTTCAAGCCGAAAATTTAAAGCCATTGCGTCGCCGTTTTCGAACAGTACAGCGAGAGTAGCAACGAGCTCACTACACAGAAATTGCTGGACTCCTTATCGTTAGACTCCACGTTATTCCGCTGTTTAGTAATGCTTAAATATTTACCTACAAAGGTTATGACTTAATCAGTAAAGGTATTCAGATTGTGTCTGGTAGTAGTCCATATTGGGACTTTGCCGGCCGATTCCTCGAATAGCTGTGAGCAGATTTAATTGGCTGCTCCAATACATTTGCTAAATTCGCATTGCCCTAACAGGGGGGCGAGCGGGATCGGTTTAATTTAGTCATTTTTTTTAATTGTAAACCGCCCATGTCGGAGAAAAAAAAAAGGAGAAAATTTTCTTTGTAGTCAGGGTTTATGGCACAAGAAATGAAAGAGGAAACAAACTGGTGAAATTTGCAGAGTACGGACAACTGTACATCATGAATTCCTTTTTCAAGAAGAAACCTTAGCGTAAATGGACTTGAAAAATCTCAAATGGAGCAACTAGTGAAATAGATTATATTCTGGTAAATAGGAAGCACTTTATCTAAGACTGCACCGTTCTCAACAACTTCAACACAGGATGAGACCACAGACTGGTAAGATGCAAGCTTGTTCTAAACACGGTAACAGAAAGACGAAAACTTTTCAGGAACACAAAGAAGATCATCAACATTGCACGCCTAAAGGAACGCAGAACGGAATTCCAGCTGCAACTGCGAAATCGCCTTGAAATGTTACAGAGCGGCATCCAGGAAGAAGACATCACAGATATTAACAGGACACTAACTAAACACTTAAAAGAGGCAGCGGAAGAATTAACTGGAGAACAAATTTCCAAACCACAGACGAGACTCACAGAAGAAACGAGGAAATTAATGAAGAAACGAAGAGAAATGAACACAAAAAATCCACGTATGGTGACAAAGATCTATAGAAGAAAGAAAAAAGCTAACCTTCCGACAATATGACCGCTCTTCATTCGATAAAGAAGATTGTGAAAACCTGGCAAATGCTTATTATGTCCCTACACAAATACGTGAAGGAAAATGCAGATGTTTCTCATTTACTGACAATATCAAATAATGATGACAATGGTAGCATGATGAACGAATCAGAAATAAAAACGCGATATTCTTTAAGCGGAGGCACTAAGCCAGATTATGTTATCAAGAGAATGATATATAATAACATAAAAAATATAAGATTTCCAATCTTAAGTATATGTATGACTTAAGGTTGAATTTGTAAGTTATATGTTATAGTACTTTTTTTTACTTGTGAATATTTAATTTTATTGATTAATTTTTACCTGATTTAATGATGTAATATTGATGATTTTTGATTGACGTATTTCTTTTGCTGAAGCTATGAATTTGTAGTTTATTTTCTTAAATGATTGTGATTTTTGTGTAAAAACTGAGTAACAAATTTCATGTCCTTATTAAATTGTTCAATTTATTTTCTTAAGGGGAGCTTGTGTGACATGGTAGTCAGAAGTCTGTATGGTTATTGTGCACTTGAAATATGTGTACAATATACGTTAGGTTAGGTTAGGTTAGGTTCAATCTCTGTTAAATATTTTACAATTCCATGATATTTGTTTTGCTTTAGTGATCATGAGTAGCTTTGTAGTCATCAACAATGCTTAAATAATTAGCTGAGTAACCTCAAGCCAAAACAATGGAATGTAATCGACAAAAAATTTTCTTAATCAGTTGTCTCCTTTGCTGTTGAAATTTATAGAACCATAACAAATGGATATCACCCGTAATGGAGATTGCATGAGTAAGCCTGTACGTGCTCTAACTTTTCAACACCTCCTATTCAAAATATTAGAATACTCACAGAAGACAGCATTCTGATCCACATGCTGCCCAATGATAACTCGTTTCATTAAAATTAAAATTCAACAATTAAGGAGATGTCTTGCTATTGGCGTAACAAAAGTAGTTCATTTAAAGAATGTAATAAAAAATAACGATTCAGAAAATAAGAATACGTAATTTATTGGTTCAAAATATTAGAATACGTGAACAACTAACGAATAAGCATTCATTAACGTCAACCGGCATTCTTGAAATGTTCAAAATTTTGTACTATCTGCTCGTGCCTTGATAGCTTCCAATTAGTGTTCAATGACAGAAAGGTTATGCTTACACAATTTCAACTGACCAACTTAAATACGGAACAGAATTATACAAGCATTAAATGTAAGAACTTAATGGATTAATTTCACAGAGAAGTATAATTGGCCAACCCTGTTTTGTAATGTATCCAACACTCTAAATAAGTTAAGACTTTGCTATATGCAAATAAGCTTGTTATTCTGAAATAAATAGGAGTATTATCCTTGCAGAACTTGATAGTGTGTTCAATTCAAAATTAGTAATATTGTCTAAAAATAGAATAATTTCAAAAGATCCTACACTTAGAAAAAAGTTGTATTAGGGTTATAAATTTACAATCTCAGAGGTTGTAAGTACTTGCCACAAATAAAACTATCCCATTACAATCCCAAACATCGTAAATTTACAATCATGTCCCGAGGTTGTAAATTTACAATCGTGTCCCAAGGTTGTAATTTTACAATCATGTCCTGAGGTTGTACTTTTACAATCCAGCTTTTGGGTTGTTAATTAACAATGCTGCCTTAAAGTTGTAAATTTACCACACTATAATTTTCAATTGTAAGTTTACAATTCTTCTTTTAGGTTGTTATTATACAACTTTTACTGGGAGAGTTATATATTTACAATGTCAGCTTGTATTAGGATTGTAACTACAATCTCTGGGATGCAAATTTCAAGCAAAATCTATCTGATTAGTGATGATCATGAATATTCCTTTCTCATCTTTTAAATCTGAAATTGCAAAGACATTCTAAATGGACTGTCAACAAATTTTATAACATTGAAAATACATGTGTTTAAGCAAAAACTTGCCTTAGAAATTCATAAATGTAATATTTAACCTTCATGTGCTGTTCGGGTGTTTTTGACCCAAATCGTTTTTCAACTGCCTATAACTTTTTTCTATTTGTATAAATAGCCATCATCTTTTTTTTTTACTTTTAATAAATTTTATTTCATTTGATTTTTATACTAATTAAAATTTATAAATACTTTTTGTATCATCTAAGAATTTTTTTTACACTTATGATGTTTGGGTCATTTTTGACCCATTAACAGTATTTGGTGCAAAAAACATTTCAGTAAATATGTTTTTCTTTGAAATTTTGTTTTTTCACACTGGATTCTATGCTAGATTCTATTCACATGATGTTATTCTATACTTATACTAGATTCTTTTCACATCTCTCAAAACTTTTACCCTTCCTGTGCTGTTCGGGTGTTTTTTGAACCAAATCATTATTAACTGCCTATAACTTTTATCTATTTGTATAATTTATTTATATATTATTAAAATTTTTTTGGATGATCTACAAAATGTAAATTTAAATGTTTTATGACATTCTATAATTGTTTTAATAATAAATAAGATAATCTGTGAAAAATCTTGCAAAAGAGAATTACGGGTCATTTTTGACCCGAACACCGTAAGTGTCAGGTTAAAACGAACAGCTTACGAAGGTTAAATAAGGTACCATATTCATTTTAATATTTTATCAAAAAATGAAAATAGATGCAATGTAAACCTTAAATGAATAAAATGAAAGTACCAAATTTAATTAAAGTTTTATTCAGAATCATTTGTTTCTATTTGCTTCATTTTTTCATGACTTTAATTGGACATTTGCTTACTTTTAATTTATACATAAAATATCCCATGAAACAAAATGTGTTTTTAAAATTGTTTGAATATTTTATGATCCACAATGATGAAAACGAGAATATGATTTCTACAAACAATTCGAATCGCTCACATTCCTCTAATGGGTTAGAATATAGAATAAATGGTGTCACTGGCATTCCCTCCTATTGAAATATAAGAAATAGATATTTATTTAAAGTAAAAATAATAGGAAACATGAATTATTACATGTCACTGTGCAAATATAGATTTTATTGTCAACAATATTGTAATTTTCCTTATATAACTATATCATTTACTTCAAATTAGACTTAATTTTCTCACATTTAATATTGTGCCCCACCCCTTCAAAATTTTTGTGGAATGCAATTTATTTAAACAATAAATTATACGAAACAAACTAACCTGATAAATATTTTCTTCTTCCATTACCGCCATTATATCATTTCTTTCTTTAATGGCATTGTTAAGATCTTCCATCTTAGTTTCATTATTATTAATTTTAAATTTATTTTGCCCTATTATAATTAAACACATGACGGACATTTTGACGAATAGATCCTCGCAGCCTCCAGCAGGCACCACGCCGACCACGAGAATGGCAATACTTCCGGTACTAAGTTTATAGAACCCGTCCGATGTTTTATCACAGCTAACAATACAATGATCATAATAGCCTATGGTTCTTATGCCCAATGCAGCTATAGTAATTAACCGTTTAATGCCTAAATGTTAATGTTTGGATATAAAAAAATATTTAAAGTATACTATCATTATGCATTTTTATATGGAAACATTATAAATATAAGAAAAGAAAATTTTTCCTTGCATTTTCATTGTTGAGCAAGGTTTGTAGCAAATTCGCAAAAATAGGCAAGTAAATTTACTATGGTACATAACAATCATAGAAAGATAATGAATTATAATAGAAAAATTTATTTTTCATTATACACGTAAAATAAATGAATGGTATAAACAATATCATTATTATTTGTATTAATTTTTTCAAGTTTTCTTTGAATTAATTTCAAATAAATTTTTTTAGAAGTTTGAATTTTTACAAAAAATTAGAAAAAGCAGTAGAAAAGAAATTTTTTCTAACAAAAACAATATTTCGATACTTTTTGAAAACCAAGGAAGTTTTTTTCAAACTATTAAACACATAAAAATACAACTATCTCACAACCTGTAAACAATCTGCAATCTCAGCAATGTGCCAAAAGAAATTTTAAAAATTAAATCATTATCAACAAAGAACCTTGTTACAACCTCGCAACAATCCAACAACAATTCTGTTTCATTGTATGTTGTTGTAGGGTTTTAAACCCTATTATTTTTTATTGGTCTTTTTACAATCCTTTCATAACCTTATTAATTCAGACATTTTTAAAGAGTTGTAAAGAGGTTGTAAAAATTTCAAAAATTTCGTCATGATTTGAAAAATAAAAATCTAACTTCCTCACAACCTATAAACAGTCTGCGATGCGGGCAATGTGCTATAAAAGACTTGAAAAATTAAATTATTTTCTTGCAGCAACCTTATTACAACCTTGCAACAATCCAACAACTTCTTCATTGCATATTGTCTTA
This sequence comes from Rhysida immarginata, assembly GCA_023313115.1. Lineage (NCBI taxonomy): Eukaryota > Metazoa > Arthropoda > Chilopoda > Scolopendromorpha > Scolopendridae > Rhysida > Rhysida immarginata. The sequence continues at coordinate 620,558 of JAHWFO010040937.1, forward strand.
GAGTTGTAATACAATTTTAAAACGTTGATTTACATCCTAATACAACTTTTAACAATCTTTTCACAACCTTATTACAACTTTCTTTCTGTGAGTGTAGGATATGCCTTGTGGAACATTGAGATTTCAAGATCCCATTGAGGACATGTCACAATATTTACAAAATGAAAGATATATGAACGAACATTAGTGATGTGAGAGGTAGAAGTAATCACATGATTTGGATTTCTTGGACAGGACTCCCGTCAGCTGTTGGCGGACTGTGATATGTAAAAAAAAAAAAAAGAGAAAAAATTTTGATAGGATAATTGAAAAGGATTTGTCCCATTGGGGGTGCATACCGAATGTTTTGTTGAAGGCAAGATGTATTGAATTTGAGAATAATTTGTATTTGGTTCATTTAGTAAAAGAATGATATTAAACAATTTGTAACTATTATCATTTCGAGAAGCGTTTCTTGACAATTCATCAGATTTTGTTTAAAATGACAATCAAGTTCGTATCAAGTAAAGCCCCGTGAATTACTATTACTATGAGGAAAGAGTGTATGTTAATTTGGAATGCCACCATAAAGTTTTGGTTGAGAAGAAGAATCTAGAAATGTCTGCGACATTATGCGACCTTGCATTATGCTTTCTGACATATCCCGAATTGGCCTTCATTACTCTTTTCTTTGCCTTCTTATACAGAGCTGCTAACCTCTTGGTTAACCTATGTGGTTCAGACGTACCATGATACGTCATACTTACACTTGGAGACATCTGTATGTCTCGCCCTAGGTGAAGGTGGTATGGGGTATACCCAGTAGCCTTCGATCTGGCTGAGTTAATGGAAATTTTGGTAGTTCTAAGCCATTCATCCGAATCATCTTTAGCCTCGTTTAGATAACTTCTTATTCTCTGGATAACAGTTTCATTAGTGCGCTCGGACTGACCATCCATTTGAGGATGGTATGCAATACTAAATTTTAACGTAGATCCTAACGCTAGAAATATAATCTTCCACATTTTTGAAGTAAACCGCACATCCTTGTCTGAAATTATGACCTCTGGGAAACCATGAAGTATAAAGACGTGGTCCACTAGTAGCTTGGCGGTGCCTTCGGCATCAATGCTTGATTTGCATGGCAATAATCTTACTCGCTTTGAGAACTTATCGGTCACCATTAACAATGCATGATAACCTGCTGCAGTTTGGGGCAAAGGAAGAATGTGTTCCATCGTGATCGTGTGCCACCTACGAGGCAGGTGATCCAATGTTTGGACGTCGCCAAAAAGGTAGGATTCTTGGAACTTTATTTCGCTGACAGCTTTCATACTGATTAACATAGCGAATGATATTGCTAGCCATTTTGTTCTAGTAATAGGTCTGACTAACCTTATTAATAGTTTTATTAATACCCATATATCTTTCTATGGGGTCGTCATGGTGCATAGCGATTATTTTATTACAAGGTCTTGCATTCTTGGTAAAACTAACTTGATTTTGTCTTTGTCCTCTTTATATAACAACCTTTATATTGTCCACTATTCTCCTGGTAAATGATGTTCTTTTATACCCCTCTTTAATATCTCTAAGTAGGTGTTGGCTTATTGTCCATGTACTACTATTACTATGGGTCTGCATTAACTCTTGCTCACCATAAGTCGCTTCTGTAGCATCAGAGCCTTTCTTTTTATTACTAACAGAGGGTTCAAATTGTGTAGTGATAAAGCTAACTACCTGTACCGGACCGGATGGATCGTCTACTTTAGTTATAGACTCGACTTCAACTACGGGCTTGAGTTTTTCTTCTAACATTGGTTCATGATTCCTTACTTTGCTCATATTTTCCTTTTTTGGGTTTTTAATTCTTGTGGCTACTTCATCTGCTAATCTTTGTAAACTTGGGACTATCATTCGAGACACCCATTCATGTACATCTTGCAGAACTTCTTTATAAAGCCTAATTTTTTTCTGCTCTGGATAGGAGCTTAATTGATTAGGCATCATTTTAAAGCACTAACTGAATTTTTCAATATTGCGCCTAAAACGTGTTCCCAACAACACTTTAATAACCTGCTGTTCCAATTTTTGCTGCTCTGAAGCTCCATTTCCTTTTGACATTATGAGCGGTAAGAATAAACATAAAAAGACACTGACACTCTTGTAGATGCAAACCTAGTCCTTTCGTTCCTTGGTTGCTTGCGAAATCCTTGCTTCTCCGTCGAAGTGTTGATACTTATAACTAAGCTAATCTCTCTTCCAGTACTTACTCCATGCACACTCCAAAAATAAAGAAGAGCAGCAATTTTTAGACATACAGAAGAACGCTAATAAATGTCTTATAAGTTCCACAAAAGTTTTATGGCATCCAGTGTTTTCAATTGACCATTTATGGGTCAAACTGCTACAACACTGCATGCCACTAGAAATCAATGATTTTCTACACTACATGGACGGCAGTACAAACAACTACACATACAAGCCTAGTTGCTAAAAGGACTGTCGCCAATTAACTTAATAATAGAGGAAAATTTCAAGCAGAGGAAAAAAATTTTTTTTTAAAACTGGACGTCGCTGTATTTAAACAAGATATCACTGGGCACCTGGCCAACTGTCGATGCCACACTCTGGACTACCGAAGTTAATTTGTCCTCCAGTACTTATGTCACATGTAAATATCAGTGGAAGCATATATGAATATTTATAAGTACTGGGGACAAATTAGGATAAGCCAATTGCTTAATAAAAACCATTTATTAAGCTCATAAATCGACTGTTACAAAACACAGGGTGCAGGTAAGTATTCATTAATTAAATACGGTTTGTCAACCATTAAGATTCTTCTTTAACTTTAATATAACATCAATCCGGAATTAGAATGATAATTATTGTATTGATGATGTTCTTAAATGAAATATCTTATCCTTTAGCAAAATAATAATTATCGATGGCAACAACAATTTGAAGTCTTCATGGATTTTAAAGAACAAATAAAAGTATAATACAAATCCCTTGAATCTTCTATAGGGAATTGGTGAGAGAAGGAAATAGGAAATTCTCGTATTTCATACTGTAAGCATCTCAAGCTGTCGAAGACTTCCAAACGGTGAGTGGTCCACTTCACTGCCGTAGGGTGAAGACTAATCCAACTTAAGGGCTGACGAGATCAGGAAAATTCCACATAGAAAGTAGATTGTAAAAAAAATATCATTAGCAAGAATAAACAGTGCCAGGTAACTAATCAGCAAACTTGGAAGAAAACTAATAGCTGGCTACGTCTTTTTCAAGCACCAGAAGAATGAGAAGAGAAACTTTAATATTGAACTTAATTGTAAAATTTTCTCAACTTAGTAGTCTAGTCTAGCTGCTAAATTTGTAAGTGTGAATTCTATTAATAAAGCACAATAGATAAATGTATGTTTAAACTTTTAACAAACATATTCTCCTCAAGTTTGTTTCCATAATTCTAGTCCTCAATATGCAATCAACTAGTCCATTAATAATAGCAAGTAAGTCACTTCAATTTCTTTAAAAATAACTCATTGACGTTACTCTTCACTATACCCATTTGGTTAAAATAATAAGCCGTTAAGCCATACGGGAAAAAGCCAATAATTCTTATGTGAGCAATATATATACTTGACACTTCCTTTGCATCTTTCTTGAAATTCTCAACCCGCGCATACAATATGCACATAAGTCAACCACAACGTTGTAGAGGGGCCGACTGAATACATTCAGATAAACTAAGTTCATGAATTAATTATTAAGCATCAATATCAATAGGCAAGGTATCGTTTCTATGGTCCAAGCAATTCTTCAGAAGAGAGCATAAATAAATACCAGAGGGAGCGGCATAATTTACAGAACTAACCTTTCCAGTTTCTGTGCTTCCTCTCCAACCTAAGCCAGTTTCTCCTTTCCATCTTTCTCTTTTCCAGCCATGCTCCTCCCCTCTTGAGCTCCTTCCTCTGCTCGATGCACAAGCTTCTTTGACTTCTCCCCCAGTTACTTCTGCTCTTCCCCTTTTTCTTACTTTCATCTCAGCTCCCCCCCGGGGTCGTCTTATGCCGACTCGAATTGTAAAAACTTCTTGTTTTATAGAAAACGTGGCACGATTCTCGTGACAATCATGACCTCGCCAGCAGAAGCAGTGGCTTTGAATTTTTACTTCTGTGGAGACTGCGTATGACGTTATTCATTGATTGTCGTTTCTTTCGGGCTAAAAATGGTGCTCCCAGTTTTCATGTCATAATCCAGGACATGAAGGGTTCCTTCTCAGCTGCAAAATGTTGCAGCAACTCAGAGGAAATTTTTTTCGAGCTTTCTGTTCCTCCGTAAGACAGCGTGCAACCCATTGTGAAAACATTTTTGTCTAATCAAGAGCGCAGATGATTTCTCCCACACTTTCTTTGCTGATTGACAGCTCTAGCATCAACTGCCAAAGCTTTCTAATTCTTTCGTTCACGAATGAGCGCATCCGCACGCTGCATCTTGTCATGTGTGCCAGCAGAGAATGGCTGCCCCGACTGCAGCCAATCTTAGAGCTCTGCCGAACCGCTTTCTGATGGCCTCACCCTCTGTGCCCAGCGAGTGCCTATACTTCTGTTGACTGCTGATGCTCCATAAACTGCACATTAAAGTTTGTGAATGATTCCAAATGTATATTGCTCTGCAGTGTGAAATTCAATGACGGCATGCTGATTGTAACATACATCACTTACAAACACCATGTTATTTCGTTGCTGCATGTATGCTATCTGTCAGAAAAAACGGAACTTTGTGTGTGCACTCTGAAAACTTCAAAGAATACATATCTCAAGTTTCGAATTCGTACCATTGCTGGGGACGGAGAAAATAATTGTGATGCATCACTTTTTGGGCTACCCTCGTATATAATTGAGCTTGACTTCTGCTGCTGGAATGTTAAAGCAACAGAAAATTCCAAGCAAGCAGTGCGAAGTCTTGAGATATTGTCCGCATATTTTCTGTTGGGAATGTTGGCCTCTTAAGCTAATGGTCATGGAAGAGTTAAGGATCTTCAGTAGACAATATAGTGTTTGTTAAAGTTTTCCCGCCATGCTGTGTTTCCTGCTCTAACAAAGTAATGCATTTCGTGCATCGTGGGGATCTCTAATTATATTTGTATTTGGATGTCTCTAAAATGCTATGATACTTTGAATTCATTAATTGCTCTTAATACGAGTTATAATTTTCTCATAAGACTGGCTGCCATAATTGTGTATTTGCTGGCAGTCCTATGTTAATCGTAAATTTATCGCTAATCGATTGAGAATTGAATTGGGAAATTTTCTTACTGAAACCCCTATTTATCACAGTGGACTTTGCTTCATTTTATTGATTACATTTGCGGATTCCTCTTTCCTCTGTAATGGAGAGTGGTGATTTTGTTTGGCTACAATTTTACTGATATTAATTTTATTTTTGATTCCTTCATTCTACATGTCTTGGACTGAATGATTTATTGAAAAGGTTTTAAATCACCAAAGTTTTCATAAGAAGAAGAAAACTAAAAGTTTCCTCTACTTAAAGTGCTGGCTTGTGCAGTTGCTACATGTTTCCACTGGTGTAGTGATACAGCAAATCATGCATTTATTGTTTATCCTAGAAACATAAGAAAAGTGTAATCTTTAGTTGTTCAAATGGGAAGTCACATTTTCGTTAGCTAGATAGTGATCTTTAATGATTGTACTACAACTGATTATTGATAAGTTTTGAGTTATTGCGCATTTACATGTAATTTATGGATGTAATCTATTTTATTACTTAACTAGCTTGATTATAGTTAGTTTTTTAAATTATACTTCTGCTTAATTACTTCTGTTGAGTGTTTAAATTTCACGCTGTCATTATATTTAATCCTGACAGTAGTACTGTAGTTGCAATATATTTCTTGGTAGCAGACCTTTCTGTTTGGTGTCTTTGACCCTCTGATATTATAAATAAATGTTCTGTGTTTATTTTTGGTAACAGACAGTTTTGGTGCAGCTTTATGGGCTTTAGGTATATGTTCGTGACTATCTTCTCTGCTTTCTTGTGTTGTTTTTTTGAAGCATATAAAAGCATTTTGGTGTTATTTTGCAAGATGGTGTAGCTTCGCATATCAGAGAGTAGTGACTTTGACTTTTCTTGTTGAACCGTTTTTGGTGTTAAACGATTTTATTTATAGATGCCATCTTTCAGATTTGAGAAAGTTATTGTGCTGGTTCCCGTTGTTCTTTTTCTGCATAAGGGGTTGCGAGAGTATTGTTTATGGTGTACGATAATGTACTATAATAAATAATAGTCGCAGGTAATTATTGTGCCTGCTCAATGAAGTTAAGTTCTACAGCGTCTATTCAGCTACAGAAGAGAGAACAATAAAGTAAATGTAAGATTTGCTTTAGTAATTATGAAGGCACACTGAACTAAATAATTTTCATATGAAGTGAGGGAATTGCAATATTTAAAAGGTACTAATAGACAATCATATAGCTAAATTCATAAAGTTAATGGAGCAACATAAAGTGACATCTAAAATTAATTTTCGAATATTTAATGATGAGTCTTGCCTTCCACATGTGTCTTGATTTAAGTGACTATGAAGAGGTCACTGTAGAGGAGATCTAACTGTGAGTTTAGTTGCAACGGATAGCTCAGACGAAAATGAGCAACCAATAGAGGAGGAATGCTCAGTAATTGACATTGTTACTCAATATATTCTCAAGCAAGGCAGCAGGACATCAGTGTAGCTAGTGTGTTTAATGCTATGACGAATTTTCCCATTTCTAAAAAGAAAAGGCATAAACGCAATAAAACTAAAACAATGCGTTGTAAGGAGTTCGGATCCAAAGGGGATTATATTAATGTAACTGCTAAGGAAGTGGAATCCCAGACACAGAAGCTTAATAGCGAAAAAGAAGTTTTGCAGTTGCCGCTGGGGATAATTCTGCTGAAGTTTCACGGCTGGAGATAATTGTGCTGTAAATGAAGAAGCTGTAAGTGCAAGAGCACGAGAATTAAAAGATTGTAATTTTCAAATGTCGCAAGTAGATATGAAAGGTCTGTTTGATAAGTTGGAACAGATGCACAGGGTGATTACAAAAGAACTTCACACTTTTAAAAATTTATTACATCAAAGCTATTCAGAATATAGACACACCCCAAACGGATTCTTAAAGAAAAACTCTTGAAGTTTCTTGTGACGCATTTAAAGATGTATAATATGCCCCCCTGTAGTCGAATTCGTCCCAAACCCGCATTAACATGTCTCCATCAATCCCACGTATCGCTACCGTAATGTGTTCTTTCAAAAGAAATCACAACGGTGGATTGGTCGACCAAACAATAACGTGGAACTTGCAAAGTGGCCACCGCGGAGCCCCGACCTCACACCTTGCGATTTCTTTTTATGGGGGTGTAAAGGACAAGATCTTCACCCTACCCCTTCCCCGTGACCTAGACGAGCTGAAAGAACTCATTATGGTAGCGATACGTGGGATTGGTAGAGACATGTTAATGCGGGTTTGGGACGAATTCGACTAACGCATTGATGTATGCTGTGTCACGACAGGGGGGCATATTTAACATCTGTAACTGTGTCACAATAAACTTTAAGAGTTTTTCTTTAAGAATCCGTATGTGGTGTGTCTATATTCTGAATAGCTTTGATGTAATAAATTTTTAAAAGTGTGAAGTTCTTTTGTAATCACCCTGTATATTGAATGCATTTTACAATATGGAGACATAACCAAAATAAAAAAGCTTAATGGTATCGTCAGACTGTTTGTAGCAAAGGTTTTGCCCAGAGAGGTCATTAGTGAAAGATTGGGAAACTTGTGTCAGAAGTTTATAAAAACAAAGTCGCTATCTACAGAACTTTATAAATACAATGTATGTTTGCCTCAGACACCGTCTGTACAGTCAGATAATGAAATGAGTATTGACTATTCACCTCAGCAATGCCATCGACTGCAAGGTAAAACATGACAGTTTAGAAAAGGATTTGCATCAGAGTTTGCAACAATATAAGTTATAATCGAATTATGAAGCATGTCACTGTTTATTTTTGGCCTTCCTTCGAAAATGAGATGCAAATACGAAGGCTTGGTCATGGGCACAAAGAAAAATAACGTTATAGCGTCACGAATAATGGCCATCAAGTTCTCCCTACAAATACTAATTGCGTAAAGGAGGAAGCTAATTTCGATATAAAATGGAAACCGGATTATATGCCTATTAAGACCAAAAGTCCTGGTCCCAATTCCGATCTATACTAACAATGTATAATAAATTCTTCGGATATTAATAACAAAATCCAGTTTTTAGGACCGCTTCTGCGAAATTCCCTCATAAGCATCACCACTTGCACCAGATATAAGGCGCATGCACATTCTCGAATATTCTAGAATGCCCTGTGTTGATATAAATAAATGACGGCGGTCCGGTTCGAGTCAATGTAGTCAGTAACAACACGTGTTTTACATGTAAACGTATTGATTCGCTAAAATGGGTAAATGTAAGGACATCATACTAGAAGGAAAAATTGGTTTCATAGATAAAATCATAACGGTTCCGCCGAATACTAGCTAACGGTATCTTGCTGAAGTGCTTGGATATCAAAAAACACGATGGTCTGATTGCAGCAACAGGAGCCTGCACTGAGGGCAAAATGGAAGAAAAGCACAAAGTCAAGCGAGCTGAAACGTAAAAGGATGGGCAAAGACCCAGAAGTGGAGAACCCCTCGGCCAAAACGTTGAGTTCACGTGAGTGCTGTTTTAATAAAAAGGCAGAGGATTTGGCTACTGCAATGGGTCATGATTCGTTTCTCGTGTTAGATGGATGGTTTGGGCATTGGAAAGAACGAAATCAAATTCATTTCAAAAGGCTCATGGTGAAAAGGGAAGCGCTGACATTTGTGCTGACGAGTTTTGGAAGAATGAAGAGTTACCTGGACTGTTTGACGTGTACAACCCTGACGAGTCAGGTTTCTTCAAACGAGCTACACCAGACGAAGCCTTGTGCTATCGATTTTCACAACTTGCAGGTGAAATACTAATAGATGTATGGAGCATTTTACAGTCTTTTGCTGTGTAAATATGCCTGAAATTACATTGCACGTCTGAAGAATTTATAGGAACCATGCGAGGAGTATATTTAGCAGCGATCAGCAAAACTTCATAAGCAAGCTACGTTACGTGACTTCTGGAATTAAATTAAATGGTGCAAAATGTTATAATACATGAGCATATGTATAAGAATAAGTAAATTTTTGAATATATGTGACCAGTTCAACACAGGATATTGTCTAATTGAAGGATATACACAAAAACACTACATACATTCTTATAAGGGCAGCGAAAATTGTTAACTCGGATAACAGAACCAATCAGTTATTAGGATCAAAATGGTCTGGTCCCGATGTGGTCCTATTATTCGGCTTCCGATGTAATAGAAGACAACATGAGCAACAGTGTTATTGAGCAGAAAATGGCGTCAGTCTAAAACGATATAATTGAGAAAAGTAATAACACAGTTTCTCAGCCTCAAAACAAATTGTAGACAGATAAACCAGTGATTAACAATGAATGGCCATGGTTGTTCAACGATTTAAAATTGCGAAATGTTAGTTGTCAAATGGCAAGTTATGAGGTTAACACTGCTTGTGATCGTATTCCAATATAAACTTTGTCTCAACTAAGACAATTTACAATTTTTAGAGAATATATGAGAACTGGTTAAAACTATACTAGAAATAAGGCATTCAATGCAAAAGAATAATTAGTCGATAAAGTTTATGAGAGTAATTATTTAACTCAAATTAATTTAGGGAAGAGAGAAACTGCCGTGATCAATAATGCATCTACAAGATATTTTGTGAAGAAGAGAAAACATCAAAGGAAGGCCCAGTGTATTAATCAGGAAAATCAATCTACTATAGCAGCTGCCACGTAAGTTGAACGGCAGGATGACGTCATTTCTAACGCCAGCCAATAGACGTTAACGGGAAGTAAATCGCTTAGTTATTCCATGAAAGCATCCGCTTTCGTTTTCGAAAGATTGTTTTCGTATTTATGTTTAGTTTCCATTTTCGTTTTTATTTTAAATAGATAAATGAAATTAATAAATTAATAAAAAAAAACACAGAATAGTCGATTTGAAGGCAATTTGTTTTATATAATGACTTTTAATAGGCTTTCCACGTTTCAACGATATCTCCGCCTTTATTATAGTAGAACAAGTACATCATGGGTAAAACCCAGACAAAGCCAATTGATGAGAATGCTTACTGCGCATATCAAAAAAATCGTTCAACTTACGTGGCGCAGCTATAAATGAAAGAACTTTACTGAAAGGTATTCTAAGTAAGAGAATGCTCAACGAAATAGAAACCTTTCTAACGTTGTACATAGTTTAAGAAATGTGCATGAAATTAATGGGAAGGAAGTTGTTAAAGATGTGTTAGTTAGTCCTATTAATTCTCGTAAATCAAGAAAAAAATATGCATAGAAATGCAAAGAGTGATTCTCAAGATCCAAAAGGTTGCAAGCACTCTAAAGGTAGCCAGCATGTTATATATAATTCAAAATATGCCTCAAATAATGAATATAAATAGGCTGTTGTAAACGGGAATTTGGCGAATTATTCTGGTGCCAGCTAGATGTTTTGTAAGCCATTAAGTAATAGAGATTTGGCTGTAATTTCTCAGAAGTAAGTCTTTCTAATGATTCAACATTTAATTCACATATGCAATTGAGTGAACATCGAACAATACTGATTACTTAATGACTATAACGCGAAAAGATGAATATGATGTGATTTATTTTCCTTATTATCAGAAATAAGCCATATATAATTCCCGGTATAAAAATCATCTTTGCAAGGAAAATGATCCTATTCTAAAGAAATAAAAAGCAATAGACGATGTTATGTTCAAAGTAAACCTATTAGAAAGAAATTTTTTAAGGGGAAAGATGTGATATGCAGACAAAGCTGCACTTATTCATGGAAATCAATAGGGCGTTGCACATCCCTTTGCCCGAATCACAGCTTCCACCCTTCGGGGAAGACTTTCCACCAAATGTTGGTAGGTACTTTCCGGAATGTTCCTCCATTCCTCCCGAAGAGCGAGAATCAGTTCAGGTACAGAAGTTGGCCGATGTGATCTGGCCCGCAAGCATCTTTCCAATTCATCTCACAGACTCTCTATAGGACTTTGTGTCGGCCAACCCATTTCTTCGACCCCTGAGTCCGCAAACCACTGCTGCACACGCCTCGCTTTGTGGCACGGAGCATTGTCGTGTTGGTAGAGAAATGGCCCGTTTCCGAAAAATTGCCACAACGTTGGAAGTGCACAGTTGTCCAAAACATTCAGATAACGGTCGGAGTTCATGATTCCTTGCACAGGAACGAGCTGGCCCAGTCCGTACCATGAAAATGAGCCCCACACCATGACTCCTCCTCCTCCGAACTTGACTGTGGGCTTTGCGCACTCAGGTAAGAAGCGTTCTCCAGGTATGCGCCAAACCCAAACTCGTCCATCGGATTGCCAGAGTGTGTAGCGAAATTCGTCTGTCCACATTACACGTTTCCATTGGTCCATTGTCCAGTTTCTGTGGGCTTTGCACCACTCCAGACGTCGCTTGGCGTTGACCCTGCTGATGTGGGGCTTGTGGGCAACAGCACGGCCATGGAATCCCATCGTGTGCAGTTCCCGACGAATTGTCATGGTACTGGCATCATTTGCAGAGGCGTTTCGAAACTCTGTGCCAATTTTTCTGCCGAGGACTTCCGGTTGCTGCGGGTGACACGACGAAGCACTCGACGGTCTCTGTCCATTAGTTTCTTGGGTCTACCGGTTCGTTGTTGAACTGTTGTTGATCCCCGGGTCTTCCATTTCATAATGGCATCGCCTACTGTTGACTTGGGTATCTGAAGAAGGCTGGAAATGTCACGCACGGACTTGCCGCATAGGTGACATCCAACGATGGTTCCACGTTGGAACTCACTGAGCTCTGCCGAACGACCCATTCTTCCGAATGTCCAAGCAGAGTTGTGTCTGAAGGTGTGGGAAGCTATTTAAATGATGTGCAAGTCATTATCATGTGACATTGGGCCAATCGATGATCTGTGAGGGGTGTCCGGATATTTTTGATCATATAGTGTATAAAAGGAACAATAATAGAAAATTTCATACTACAATATAATAGCAGCTATTGACTAAACCGCGCATGTTTCTCCATATATGATTAAACAAAGCATTAGTTTATCGTACTTTTATTTAAACTTGTTTGTACTTCACAAAGCACCACGCTATGACAATTAGTGTTTAGCGTGCTGCCAATGCCTGTACTCTTAGCAGAACCATCAACAAAATTTTTTCTGTCTTGTGAAAGAAGCGCTTTCCTTGCTCCTGAAGTAGTGGGAATATCTTCGTTGCTTGAAGAGAAACTCGCTTCGCCCTCAACACTCAACTTCGAACTTGCCAACAAATGCTTCTGATTATTAGACTGTGTAGGCTCCAGGTTTATGCCACACGCAGCCGCTGACAAAGTTGTACGATTTAATTTATCACTATTTGCACCACTATTTACGTGCGCGAAATAATTCTTATACGCATTCACAAACGAATTAGGAGCGATATTCTCTGCGGAACTGAGAGAGCTAACCATGTGCGAAAATTTATGAGGAATTCTCGACGATGTAGCTATTGAATATAAAGACGCAAGATTACTGCCCTGCTCCACTTTCCGCTGTGGCGTTCCACTTACTGCTTTCTCTCGACATAAGCCAGACAAATAAAAGCGAGTATTTTCCGAGGTTTTAGCGTAATGGTTGACAGCACTTACCTCTAATCGTCTTAACTGCTCTTGCTGAGGAGAAAACCCATTCACAAAATGTCCGGGAAGCTTCGTTGTAGGTAATCTCCTATTAAAGTATCCAAAACGTGCTTGCTCCGAATTCACACCGCTTCTGCGCTCTGATTCCCCATAACGTCCTTGCTTCCTCTCTCTTCCAAATCTCTCCACTTATTCTCTCTCTTTTTTCCGTTGATCCTGCACTCTTAGTCTCCACTCCTCTTTTTTCTCTCCTATTCTCCCTCTCATTGGCTTTCCTTTTAACATCCCATTTCCGCTCTTTCAATCTCGCTTCATTTACTTCCTCCTTCACTATGTCTCTATCCTCTGTCGTCTGCTTTATTACGCAATTTTTTCCGTTTCGTCCCACCAAGGTTCTTTTAATGTTTCCTGAGTGCTGCCATCTAACTCATCACTCAATATTTGTGACATAATCTCCGAGACCCTTTCACAAGACCTGGGGATTTGTGACATTTTTGATTGATTAATATGCCCTAAATACCTGGAAAAATCATCTGTGAAAATGTTCTTCTCAGCCCGTATATAATTGTCAGATCATCGGATGGTGTCAGAAGGAAGAGAAAGAAATGACGACGTTCCCATACACAAGAGACGAAAGGGAGGAAGAAGGAAAGCACAAGTGAAGCCCGAGAACGAAAAAGCGAAGTCGTTCAGGCCACCCGTAAGAAGAAATCGTCGGACCCGAAGCATCGAGAAGAAAGCTCGGAGCCATGGATTGGCGAAGAAAAGCGACATACAAGAAGAGCTCATTATCTCAAGAAATAAATGAAGAAGGGGAAGAGTAGATGGGCAGAGAGAACTACGACAGTATCTAGACCCGAAAAAATGATTGAATGACCGAAAGAAAGGATTTCCTACGACCGAGCCAAGCCACTGTAATAAGAGAATGATGAGGATTCGCAATGAGGAAAATTTCAGGTCGAATGCCAGCAATAACTTCTCTATTTATTTAAAATTCTTTATTAAATTGACTTTATCGATTCATAAAATCTCTCCTCCTTTCTCTATCAAAGACTTTGAAATTTTAATGATAAAATTCATTCACTTAAATTAAAAGTCGTGATAATAGTGCTTTGATATTGGTAGTTCAAATAATCTCTCCATCGCATGAGTCTGCACCTTGGAAAGCTTCGCTTGCGCTAACAGACAGGCTACCACCTGGTTATCTGTGTACACACAGGTGGGAACCTGCTGCACGTAGGCACTCCAACATCTGACTGCATGCAAATCCGCCATAAGTTCTCTCTTGTAATTCGAGTACTTAGTTTCCTCATTTCTTCACCTTCTAGACTAAACATTACAGGAAAAATTTTCAATTGTGCATTTGGAGCGCACCCAATCTGATAGTCACCTCTGACATGTCAGCTAGTATATGCAATCTTTTATTTAACGAGAAAACCTTCATAATTGGTGTTTTGCCAATGCTTCCTTTAGCGTCTGAAAAGCTTTAACCTTTTCTTTGTCCAGATGAAAAACTGATCCTTTTGCAATAGCTGAAATATGGGAGTGGCCATTTCAAAAATATTTGGTATGAATGGCTTATAGAATTGGACAGATCCCATAAACGACCTCACCTGATGAAGGTTCTGAGGCACCGGCTACTTTTCAATCATCTGAACCAACATTTTGTCACACACTCTGCCTTTGCTAGAAAAATGATACCCAGGAGAGTCTACTTCCTTACTTCCAAAACTATATTTTGATAGTTTTAAAAAAATCGATGTTTTTTTGCTTCTCCAGCACCCTTTCGGTTTTTGCTTTCACATTACCCCCCCCCCCCCCTATAAATTAGAATGTTATCAAAATACGAGATGACCCCATGATCCAGAAAGTCCCACAATGCCTCATTTAATGCTTTGGAAAAAGTAGCAGATGCCCCTTTAGGTCCAAAAGGCATTGCTAAAAACTCAAAATTCCCATATCACGTTTTAAAAGCCATTAATGGAACATCCTGCTCTTTCACTTGTATTTGCTGATAGGCATCAAAAATGTTTAATTTAGTGAAAACTTTTTTTAAATTTATCGATTAGACCATCTATCCTAAGTATAAAATACCTATCATCCTTGGTAATCCTATTCAATTTTCTGAAGCAATATGCATCCTCTCCATCTGTCTTTGTGATGGACAGGACTAGGGATGCGTATTCAGAGGCCGATAGTCGGATTTGCCCCTTATTTCCTAATTTATCAATATTACTATGTACCTCCTCCTCTTCATCCTTGGCAAGTTTTTATAGTAGGAAATCAAATGGCACGGTGTCTTGCATCTTATCAATTTCATGCTCACTTTTATGTGGCAATAGTAACCCGCAGGCACTGCCTTTGTAAAAAGGAATTTAAATTTTATACTAATGTCTTAAATTCCGGAATAATATGATTGATTAACTTATCAAACTTGTTTGGAAAAGATTGCAAAGACTGGATCCTCGGGTTCTTTGAGGAGTACATGTAAAAATTCTCTGGAAATAAACAGTTTTATCTCATCTTCCTGTGACTGCCAGATTGGCAACCAAATCTTCCTGCCTTTTTGTTTTACCCTATACCTCGAAAACTGGTTGAGCAGAATTAAACCAAGTGATTTCCAATACTATGTCATAATTTTCCACTGGTAAAATATTAAAATTGCCAGTGTACGCATAATTGCCTATTTTAATAGGTAATTGTTGCGCGTCGGTATTGATGCCAGCTTGCTGGCACTATATGAATGCCAGCCGTCTTTTTGATTGGTGAAAACTACTCCTAGCATGCACTTTCTCAATTAACTTTTTACTAATTAAATTATCTTTCACCCGTGTCTAGCAGTATTTAAACTTTTTTTACCTTTTACTAACCCAGCTACCAAACATAAAACCTCTGGATCTTTGTGTTGCACAAAATTAACCTCTGACAATTTTACTTTACAATCCCGTTTTAGATGTCCGGACTTATTACATTGAAAACACACTATGTCTTTTCTCTTTTTCCTTACTTTCTTATCTTTTACCCTTGTCACGTCTATTTCCATGGGCTCATCGACAAACTAAGCTTCTACACTTTATGGCCCATCTTGGGCTTTATTCCAAAGCTCTAAGTATTCAACAGTTTACACCAATGTCATGCTTTAATGTCATTTGAAACCTTAAATTTTCAGGCAATCCGTCCAGACACCGCAATATCTGATTATACACTGATATCTGTTGTACGTTGCTTAGAATTTATTTTAATTGATTAACATATTCTAGAACATCATTGCTTTTCATCTTTAAACCAAGTATATCCCTGTGCAGTGTTATTTGAGTTTGAGCTTTTGAAAAGATCTTAACTAAGCCTGCTGTAAGTTCTTCCCATTTGACTTTTCTCTCTGATGCGAAATATGTAAACCATGCAGAAATTAGAAGTAAGAGAAAAGGAAGAAATAGCGAGAATAAGATGGCAACAGGGTGGAAATATAGAAGCGACTCTTTGACGTCCAGGCAGAACATATGGAAATACAGAAGTGAAAGGTTCTGGAAGGAAAGAGCGAGGGTTCACCAGTGCTACGTGGGGTGATGGAATTAATGAACAGCAGATAAACGTCACGGACAAGACGAGCTTGGATATCCAATACCGGATTCGAGCACGCAGACGAATGGGAATTGGAGAAGGAAGCAGTTGATAACGTGTGAGCAAAGCAAAGGACAACAAAGCGAATGGCAGAAGAGCCGAATTTTTCGTTGTACGGCCGTACGAGAATTTGAAGTTCAACTAATCCAAGGTACGAGCCGGAGAGAGCGCTTTCTACGTCGTAGAGACAGCGACGATAAAGGAGGAAGATGGAATGAGCGAAAGTAAGCACGAAGTCAGAACCTGAACTACCCGATACCAAGTAAGCCCATCAGACATAAATTATTTAACTGCCTGCCTGACAATAGAAACTGTTTAGTTAAAGTTCACTGGGAACAGGGTACATTTGCTGAGACAGACTCTAATGTGTTAGCAGCAACTATGACATTTATAGCCCCTTGAATCACGAAGCGGCAAAACAATGTGCTTGCACACCGGATCAAGAGGATTTATTGAATATTGACAATTTATAGGACAGATTGAATGATATTAGTGATGACTATTGTTCGGATGACGTGCGAGATGATAAGCATAGCGAGTCTATTCCATTGATAGAGACGTTCGAGGTATCCGGAGCCACAGCTAAAATTACAGCGGGAGATATTGCGTATCCATTGCAGACATCGACATCCAGCGAAGAATCCAAAAATGTCGGTGCCACTTCAGCCGAATTCAGGAGGCCTCGATTTAACGCAGTGACTTCAATTCACTCTCGTGGGAGAGTTGGGAGCAGCATCGCACCTGCAGCATGACTTTTGCAGCCGGTAGCATTGATGGTGCCCTGTTCGGCCTGCCACGCAAGGTGGGCAGTGTTGTGTCGTTGGGTAGTCAAAGTTTTTGCCTACTATACCTTTATTTCATGAATAACTGTAGTTGCTACGTCCCTAATGGCCAACTTGCTTCTAATACAATAAAAGAAATAAAAGACTCTTTAACCACAACAACTTTTAAAAAAAGAAAAATACAACCCTATCCTGTAAGCGCTTTTCACGGGCGAAGCTCATCATTCAGCAGGTAGAACAGGTAGTAACACATCAGATGATAGTGAGTGTGATATCGACAACAATCAACCAGTGCAGGGAAAAGACAAAACACGAGCGGACTGGAAGCCATGCTTCTACTGCCATACTCGTCCAAGTAATAGCTAAGGGAGTATGCTGAATTAGGAAAGAAGCCAGATGAACCTGAGGTTAAATAGGAGTCCTTCCTACGATGATGATGGAGTTGATTGTTGATTGTTGATAGGACACAAAAGAGCTAGGTGATCCAGTAGGTTAGGAAAGATGACCTTTTGGATGTTGTCGAAGTTGACGTCCAGGATGTGACGAGGCCTACGATGCCTGAGAGTACTTCTATAGGTGAGCCGGTGATCCAGAATATTTGCAACCAGTGGATTAAGATGGACCTTAGTCTTCGGAAGCAGCTTCTTCAGCGACTCTTGGACGTGGTTTCCAAAGGTAGGTATACCGAAATCTTCAGCAATAGATGCATGATTCCCTATTCTTCTGTCATGTTGGGCAATGGTCCTCAGGGTGACGTTTTGGAAGGTTTGGGGATCCTTCCATCTGGATTTGCAGATTGTACCCCAGGCAGGCATACCATACAGAAGAAAGTTTGCTATCCACTCTAAGAGCACTGTTACGCCCCAGAATATCTAAGAGCACTGTTATGCCTTATATACATATATACATAATCAATCACTACTCCAAGGTATTTATAGTTTTTACCCACTCCAGCTCCTTTCCAGACAGGAAGAGTGGCTTTGGGCGTTTTCTAAGTTTTTTTTTTGTAATGAACATGGCTTTGTAATCAACGTTTAGCTTTAACTCCATTTGGCAAACTATTTCTCACACGAATGTAAAACATTTTGTAATCGAGATAAAACAAGAGCAGGATTGCGGGCACTACAATTTCATTTCTCCCTCAATAATGAAACGTCTTATGTAAGGAGGGAGGCCCAGATGTTCAGAGATAGAGAACTAAATTGTATTTACAGGACAGACAAAGAACAAAATCAGTGATTGGTTAGGGTCGTCCACAACTGAATCAGTCAGGAGTCGCTGACTGGCCCTTTGCCTGACTTAAATAAATCACTGATGTTGGTGGAATGCATCTCCACACTCTTAAAGGCCTCCAGGAATCGTTTATTGTTTATTGATTTCAAAATTTAAGGTTTTGGATGGAGACGTCGTGCCCTGTCTCCAGGGAGTGTTTAGCAACGGCGGAGAGGTTACTTCTTCTGGAATTCCATTGGTTCTGGGAAGTTTGCCCTTTGTAGATCTTCGCACACTGTGGACAATTCATTTCGTAAATTCCTGCCTTGTGGAGTGGAGGGCCTTATATTTTGGATTGCCAAGTAAGAGTTTTGCCTGGTTCGGGTTGCTATAAGATTGCTTCTAATGTTTGCTTTTTGTATTTACCTCTAGTTCCCACTCACAAGAAGCTTTACCTGTCAAGTTTGGTTTGCTCTTCAGC
>JAHWFO010040937.1:639485-675993 GCA_023313115.1 Rhysida immarginata
GATGAACTGTTTGGAGCTTACAAACAGTCACACTACACAAGGAAAACAATGTTGATATTTCCTCCATGTAAAGCATGCAAATCAAAAAATTAACATAAATTACCATACTCACATTCACTTTCATGCGGAAAAGCAAATAAAAGGCATGTTTCAGCACACAGAAGACAGAACAAGTTCAGGATGGCAAGCTACACTGTTCCGAAATGGTCAACATGGTCAACGTGATTGTGGGTGATTGGCTGGTCCGATTTGGATGATTTTTTTTGTTGTTTGTTTTTTTATGCTGAACAAGTTTGCAATTGGGTTTTTTTCTCTATCCCTTACGGTTTTTGTGATAAATTTTGAATGTGTCCTAATTTGCATATTTGGGATGATGAAAAGTGCACCATGGGATAGGCCACCCACAACTTCCTATTCATTGGATTAATCAAAATTGACATATCTGCTTCGGTTCAAAAAATAAAAGGGGGGGACAGACTTATGGACCACTCTATAGTTATATATGAAACGTGGCATTGATCAGAAAACCAAATTACGATGAATACAAGACAAAGACCAAATCAATCCAAAAAATTTTTTTTTCCTTTCAAGTTGTGGAAACGCTAACTTTGAACCAGGTATTAAAGAATGGACATTAAATATTATATTGAAATTATTCTTTTACGGACGCGATAATGTCGTGCAACCCCTTTTCCAGGAGAATTAATGGAACCCAGAAAATGGAAGGAACACGTAGGTAGCAAAGACCTATGCTGAAAACCTATGACAATATTAAAGAAAAAATATTTATACTACAACCTAATAGCAGATATCGACTAAACCGCGAATGTTTCTCAATATACAGGGTGTTCAAAAAATGACGGACAATAAGTACGTAGCATGATTCTCCGCATCAAAGTAAATAAAAAGTTTGTCATGCAAAATGTCGAAAACACAGTTTTTAAGGTTCTAAACACCATGCGAAGTTTGATGACCAAGTGTTTAGACCCTTAAAAATTGGATTCTCAACATTTGCATCAGGAACTTTTTATTTAATTTGATGTGAAGAATCATGCTAAGTACTTATTATCCATCATTTCATCATCATTGGGAACCTGACACTTGGTGCTAGCGATTTTTGAGGGAAAAATGAGATTTTGACATTTTGCAACAGGAACTTTTTATTACTTTTATGTGAAGAATCATTATAGATACTTATTATCCCTCATTTTTTGAACACCTTGTATGATTAAATAAAGCATTTGTTTATCTTAATGTTATTTACACCTGCTTGTACTTCGCAAAGTGCCATGCTATGACCACTAGTGATTAGCGTACTGCCAAGGCCTGTACTCTTAGCAAAGCCATCCACCAAATTTTTTCTATCTTGTGAAAGAAGCGCTTTCCTTAATTCTGAAGTCGTGGGAATATCTTCGTTGCTTAAAGGGAGACTTGCTTCGCCTTCTACACTCAACTTCGAACTTACCAACAAATGCTTCTGATTATTAGACAGCGTAGCTCCAGGCTTTGCCACACAGCCAGTGATGAAGTTGTTCAGTGTAATTTATCACTACTCGCACCACTAGTTACGTGCGCGCAAAAACTCTTATGCGCATTCACATACGAATTAGGAGCGATATTCTCTACGGAACTGAACAAGCTAAGCGCATGCGACAATTTATCAAGACTTCTCGACGATGTAGGTATTGAATACAAAGGCGCAAGATAAATGCCCTGCTCCCCTTTCCCCTGTGGTGTTCCACTTACTACTTTCTCTCAACATAAGCCGAACAAATAGGAGCGAGTATTTCCCGAGGTTTTTGCGTAATGGTTGAGACACTGACCTCTATTCATCGTAACCGTTCTTGCCAAACAGAAAACCCTTTCACAGATTCCCGGGAAGCTTAGTTGCAGGTTCTCTTATTATGCGCAATCCAAAACGCCCTTACTCCGTATTCACACCTCCTCTGCTCTCTCATGCCCTGTAACCTCCTTGCTTCCTCTCTCTTCCAAATCTCTCTACTTAATAATGGATCTCCTGCTCTTTTTTCCCGTTGATCCCGCACTCTTAGCCTCCGCCTGTCATTTTTCCTCCAAATCCAATGAAATTACCGCACAGCTCTTTCTGCTTCTTCTCTCCCTATTTTCCCTCTCATTGGCACACTTTTTAACATGCAATTTCAGCTCTTTCGCTCTCGATTTATTTACTTCCTTAATCTCTATTCCTATATCTTATGTCGACTGCTTCATTTCGCAGCTATTCCCATTTCGTTCCACCGAGGTTCTCTTTAATGTGTTGTGAGTGCTGCCATCCACCTCACTATTCAATATTTGTGAAACCGATTGGGTTTGCCCAGGAAAATTCGACATTGCATCCTTAACATCTTAGAATATCAAAGAAATGCTATGAGTTTCGAATTATTTCTGTCTATATTTAGATATACATCATAGATGGATTGAGAGAGTTCAGAAACAATGTTTATAGTCTCATCAACCATAAGGCGTGGAATCATGTCCTGAATGTTGTTGTTCAAATTGACTGTATTAGTTTTAGCAGCAAGAATTACCCTATAATAATGGAAGGAGAAAACCGAAACCACTATTCCAGAACAAATTTTTAATATATACGCTGAAGAAGGAAACGTAGTTTCTGAAACGTACATACATTACCTCTATTATAATTAATTTGTGGAACAGTCATTTCGTTTTTTTCCTTCATTATTAGGAGCTTCAGGACAAAAGCTGTTTATAAGAATCCGTACGTTTATCCAGCCGGCCTTCCGCCGTTTGCACGCTAACTTGAAAACCATAAACTTTTTCAAATTCAGAAATATGACCATCAAAGTCTTAGATTGGCCGTAACAACTTCTTAGAATTTTTCGAGGACCTTTTCAAGTCGAATTCACCTGCTAAAACAGTGAGTGTAAAGAATACAAAGATAATGGCATGTCATATAACAATCGAATTGTCAAGAAAGAATATATTGTTACTTCCTGTTCATCTTTTAGGCATTATTGACTTTTGCGCGAGCACGGGAAATCGCTTTGTCAAGGCACGATTGCTCAAGTGCTCATAATCTATAAGCTTATTATTAATTATTGGAAGAATTGAGCTACTTATTGCTTTTATAATGTAAGTCCGTCCCGTTCATAATTTCTACATTTTTTAAGGTAGAAGGTTTAAATTACGAATGTAGCTTACTATGGGCATGTCCATTTGCAGTATTTAGTTTGGTTTTGATTGGCACACTGGGGTGGGAATTACGGGGGGTGGATTCAGAGAGGGCAACTTATGAGCTATATAGGTACGAGGAGGCGTGATATTCATTATACAGATTCCACTAGGCAAGATCTACATTACTATGAAATTTAGGCGCAATTCTTCCAGTGGGGTCGGATTTGCAGGGCTGGCAGTCACTTGGTCCTTAGAACTATAGCAATATATGTCTTGTGATATATCATATATTCGGAAATGATGAGAAAGGGCAGAAGATACGAGGTTTTTTACATTTTTTACATATTAAACTCGGGTAGAGGTAAAAAGTGCAGACAAAGGAGCTAAAAATAGATGACTGCTGTTCGCACTGCCCGACTCGGGGGGGGGGGGGGAGTTTAATTTCCTCTTAATAAATGTATGAATGTATCTTTGCTTCACTGCTAAAGCTCCTCCTTGGAATGTTTACAAGATTTTTTTATTAATTGTGTCCAAAATTTCTGGTTTTACCTTCTTTCTTTAAAGAAGTACCCTCTCACACAATCAGATAATACCTTCTAAAGCAAGTTAATACATTACATGAACCAAATGTAAAATAAATTTTCTCCAGTTAGTAGCTCTCTAAGGAAATTACGTGGTCAAAGAAAAAGGCCCCAACACTGAAAAGTCACATGGTTATCTTAGTCCCAGTAACAATTGTCACGGTACGTTCGGAAATGCTTCGTGAACAGCCGTGACGAAGTTGAGAAGAAAATAACGGGCTTAGTGAGAGCGGAAGTTGATTGGAAAAAAAGAGGAAGTCGGGATAGCTGGAACAGAGCATGGGATGTTAAGGTACCAGAAAGTGGCGGAAAACTTGGAATGATAGCAACGAGAATGATAGCAACGTAAAAAAAAGTCTGAATGTTCGATAGCGAAAATTGCTCTACAAGTTGACATCAATTCTTGTTATTTCTTTTTACGATATTTGGTCCACTTCAAATTCCACTATCGGAATCACGAAGGATGCTCTGCTTTTATTAACACAGTGGAGAAATTGGATTTATGTCTCGCATACGGCATTTTTCCATGCGGAGTTGTCTCTCCTTAGACTATGTGCTATGGTAAGCAGCATCTTTTCTTTAACAAGATATTAATTGAAGCCACGTTCACGGCTAAGTTATAATTCGCCAGCGTAGACGGAATTTAAGCACCAAACTAGTTCAAACGCTATTAATTATTTCAAGTTTTCAAGTTTTTCCTTAAATGAATAGTACGTATCAGTTTGCACGTCAATAAGTTAAAGTATCGGCTTCTGTGTGAAGTGAGTGATTTGTGTATTGAGTGAAATGTGTTTTAGTATTATATCTGCACAGTGGATGTACAAGATAAATGATATATATTTATTCATATGGGGCTTCTCTTAGAGTGCTGTGGCTTAAGTGTTTCAAATGAAGGCTTAAGCTTAGTAATTTACAGCAGTGTTGTTCTTATAGTTGTGCCAAGAAGTTGTGTTCTTTATGAAGTGATTAACTACGCACAACTGATTATAATTTTCATTAGTGAAGCGTTTAATGTTTATTTATATTATACAACTGGAATTTCTACAAGTTGTAGTAAGTAAAGTATTATTAAAGTAATTTATTTACATTTAATCCCGCATCCCCATTATTTCTGTTCTTTCACAAATCGTTTCCACTGCACATGTGACAGAAATAAGGGATACTTCTATGGTATCAGTAGCGTTCAACGATTTGGCCTCTGCCCAGCAACATAAATTTCTTTCTGCGCCATAAGTTTGGTGTGGGTGAAACAAGCGTCGATTTGCGACGAGGGATTCGAGCTATTGCGCTCGAAACGAGTATCATAGTAACAGAGACTGAACTTTTCTATGACTATTCCCATATATCGGAGCTAATTGCCAATAACTTCGCCTTGAAATGAGGGATACTTCTAAAAATTTCTCACGGAAAAGCTATATCTGCAAACATGGGAAAGCTATTCGAAGAACGAAAGTCACCAAAAGCTAATTGTTAAAGGTCTATCAGAAGCCACGTTCAATAGTAATATAAAGAGCTTTAATGAATGCTTCCTATTACTGGCAAATCAACTAAGGTCACAAGATGAACAGAATAAGATAGAATTATATAATAATGCAACGAAACAAGGTGCTTCGTAACCTACCCTACAGTGAACTTCAGACCATGGAATATCCACCAGAAAGGCAGCATACTGGATCTTATTTGCCTAAAACGTTAAAGGGTTGTGATGCATTGTTGACAGTGATAAAGAAGTGTTCTAAAAGAGTTCGCCTCTTACTATGCACCACTACCATTATGGCCGAGGAAACAGCTAACTATTGTTATAAAACATCATCAAGATACATGGTTTTCCGCAAGTCATCATAGGAAAATTTGGCCAAACGTGTGCACGAAACTGGAAATCCACTAGCAGTACTCTGAGGATGATTGTCGCCCTGTGATGGTAGTATCATTGTAGGTAACATTAGTACTAATAATTTTGAATTTTCTAATAGAAAATGCACAAGGAGTGCCGGAGGCCCCGGGAGTAGGTCACAAATGATGGACGACGTTGTTAATAACATGGAATAAGGACATATCCACTTTTGAAGTCATGGTTGTTGTACGTGGTTTTTTTTTATTGATTGATTGTATCCAATACGTCCATGCAGGGACTGTATGGCCAGAAGCCGACGAGTTGGGTCCCTGAATGGACCTGGATTAACGACTGCTCCCGTGCCTGATGTTACTTAACTTCCCTCAAGTTTTGTTCTGTGGAAGCCCACCAGGCCACGGCCTCCCCTTTATTCTTCAATTGTCCCAGTTTCTCTATATAGATATTATGTGACATTATTTTCTATATAAATAGCCACGATGAATTTCGCCTCTTTGTGCACTGAACACACTGTGATCACATATTCTATTTCTGTCAATGCTACGTGTGCTGGGAAAACCACGCTCAGTGCCCATATTGGATCAAGGAATTCTCATTAGATTCTTTCATCGATGGCAGCCCTCCATCAATATATGTGGGAATGGACAAATCAGCAGATGAACAAAGAAGATTGTCCGTTGATAACGACTCAGCATGACAATCAAGTCTACCTAGTCCCACGTAGTTATGTTCTAGAGCTAGTTCCCCATAAAATCCAATCTCTCATTTTTCCAAATGTTTCCCAAACATTCCACACTACACAAACAACTCCAGGAAATCATACTTCAAACACACAAGTACACTCTTGCTTCTGAACCTTTTCGCCACTTAGACAGTCACAGTGTGCTCCTATTAACAATATCAGATAGGACAATATACCTTTATCTCACCAACATAAGCAGTCAAGTCATTAGGAAACAACTATTCACTCAAATAACAACACAACTACAGGAATTCTACACACCTTGGGTTCTATGGATTCAGTCTCTCAATGCACAATTGATACCCAACAAATACACAGCCACAACTATTCAATAAGTGCAAAAAAGCACTAAAATTGAGCAATTGGGCTCTCAACTAGGAGGGGCATCTGATCAATCTTTTCTCCATGGACGAAGAGAGCCCTATCAATATTCCACCATCACCCCATAGACAGAGACCAAGCACCTCAACTGCTATGGATGACACAGGTCTCTTCAGACACAGAACCACCCCTAAAACGTTTAAAACCTTTATCCTTCACAATGGAAATCTCAGATATCCCTCTGGAAACCCAACACAGAAAAAGCAGACCTTCATTCATCTCCTTTGACCACGGATATCATCAGCACATTATCTTCGTCTCTAGACTTGGAGGAGGAAACAGTCTCAGGAACAAGAGAGTGCATCATTAATTTCGTTGGTGCATCAAACGGAGGAGTTGCAGAGGCTATTGCATCTATACAGTCTGTCAAAAATCTCCGAAACTTCCTTTTGTGTCTCATCACTTCAAATTACAGGGGATACAATCGATTTCGTTTTAAAATCTCAGAGGAGCTAATAAAAGTAACAAACGTAGCTAAAGCTATATTAGAAGATCCTCAACATATTCAAAAATCAAGTAATTTTCAAAATTATACTGAACAGCACAAGGAAGCTAAAGAAGAACTTTTTGGAAAAAATAACGCGCAACAGTAATAGAGCTCATAGATTATTGCATTGAAAAACACAATATCAAGACAAAAGCACAACACTGTAGACTTAAACACTAAACAGAAATTTTTGAAGGAGTTTGGGCTCAACGAGCAGAGTTATGACTCACGACTTTTGAAATTCAGAAATCAACAGCATACAAACAAAATTAAAAAGACTACAATGCAGTCTCATTTTAATAAGATTTTGCAAAAATGTTTTAAAGTTCCACTCATAAAAAATCTTTACAGATAGAGACAGAAAAGTCCAATAGTCGTTAACATTATTCTTCAGACAGAATGAGATAGACATTCCTCATTTTTTGCATGGATTGAATTGACTAAAACTAAACAATTAAAAAATAATACATTCATTTTGCAAGGTGAGACAAACGCTGGTAAAACATGTTAATAGAGACTCTCATTGAACCTGTGCAACCTGAACTTGTCTCCAGAGAGCGCAACAATAGCAGTTTTCAATTAGATCAACTTTATGATGCTGCTATCGTCCTTTTCAAAGAGCCCATAATAACTCCTACAAACGTTGGTACATGGAAGCTCATTTTAGAAGGAAAACCTATAAAGACAGACATCCAACATAGTGACAAAGAGTGCATAGAGAGAATACCAATATTTATCACAACCGCAAAACCCATAACAACTAGCATAGATGACAAAGAAACAGAACAAATTCACCAAAGAATAAAACTCATTAAATTTAAACAGACAATAGAACATAGACATGGAGAATACACTCGACCATTGACTTTCACTCCAAACTCTATTCAAAAGCCCCCCGAAATTTTAATACCAGAAGATCTTGCATTGCTACATCATCTTCATTATCAACAAATAGAAAAACGTAAAAATTTAATTCTGCAAACTCACACACGCGATAGGGGCGCATATGATGACACACCAAAAAAAAGACGCACTCAAGCAAACGCTCTCATCACAGCATGGCAAACGGAGCAGCACCACAACAAGACAACGTGCCTCCCACAAAGCAGTCACTAGTACATTTTACACCAATGAGAAACGATTTGGAAGATGAACACAGATACAGCCCGGAAATATATCCAATCACACCACACAACGTTTGGAATAACGGACAAGTCACTTTCAATTACACTATAAAAACACAGAAATGGTACACAATAGATTACAGTGTTTCACAGGCACCATACATACTCCCATACATATATTGGTCTTTTTAGACTGAAGGGTACTACGAAACAGAAAACTACAAAAATTATAAAAACTTAAATAGATTTCATGCGGAATACGGCCTAGAACTGCCAAATTTACTATCGAAAACCATGCAATCCTCAGAAAAAGACTCATCCAAACAGGCGCCACCAATACTGAGACATGGGACTTCAAAAACAGCCAGAACCTCGTTGTCGGAAAGGGAACACAAGGAAGGATATTCAATCATCGTCACCTCAAACGGAGAAACAGGACCCTTCACAAAATGACACGACGAGTCAGAATAGGATTAATCCACTATTGACCACATCACAAAATATGAAATTTCTTATAAACACAGATGGAACCACGTCATAACTTTTCCGAGTGAAGCTCCGAAAGCATATTAACCTTATCAAGGCCCAACCAACAACACAATGCATCAAAGTACATCCAGAGAGCAATCTGTCACAGCAAACAATACAGACTTTCAATATCTAATCGTCCAAGTGGAAAAAAATAAGTGTTTCACGATAAAAAACACTCATTTAAAAATAGCACAACATCCAGCCATAATGATAGGACAACCATTGATACATGACGAGGCAGATACAATGAAATTTAAATATAGAGTGCGAGTGATAACTGAACTCAATGTTGACTTTTGTATAAAACCAGACATTTATGAAAATTACGAAAAAACGTGTATAAAAGTTTTTTTTTTTTAATTTATTGATCATAATCCAATACGTCCATCCAGGGCCTGTATGGCCTGAGACCAACGAGTTGGGTCCCTGGATGAACCTGGATTAAAGACTGCTGTATGATGGTCACAGCAGCTGGGGGGGGGGGGGGAAAATTGTGAATCACGGATGGTCACCCATCTGGTGACTAGCCGTGCCTGATGTTGCTTAACTTCTGATGTTGTAGTTTCAGTGAAATCCCACCAGGCCACGGCCTCCCCCTGTTTTGTGATAGAACTTCCTAAAGCATCTTTAAATACATCAAAAACAAATGTAACAACTGTATTTTTTCCTATAAAATGTAAATAAACATACATACAATTAAAAAAACATTCATTTATTGTGTTATAGTAAAATCAAAAAAGAAAAAAACAAAGGAAAACAAGTTTAAAAGAAAGATTTTCTAACGAAGGCAGTAGAATTTTAAACTTACTGTCTTTGCATATACAATTTCTCTTTCACTCTTAAACTCCGTGTACAACAGCCTCGTCTTGAAATCTCAAATGTCCGTCTGCCACCCACGACCATGCACTGAATTTTAAGTAGGCAATTGACCTAGATTGATAAGATTGGTTTCTTCATTCAAACTTTTTTATCTCATTCACTCATCTCATTCACGCCACATTTGAAAAAAAAACTCCCGTCCAGCAACAAAACGAAAGTGCCTTCGGCACTCCTGCTGCATTTTCTATCAGAAAATCCAAAACTATTAGTTGATACCACCTGTTCCAGGATCTAAAGGATATCATCGGCAGCGTGCATTTCAATTACGATGAACAAGTGAAAACGCGTGAGGTTCTTCATCGGCAGCAGCTTCTATGAAGTGATCATGCGGAACATGTTGATCAGACAAAGATGTGAGGTTCACATCGCATATGTGGCAGGTGATCTTCAATGTGTTGGGGACTTCCTAACAGTATGAGAGTGCTTACCATCCACAAACCAATGGTCAATCTCAGAGAACCAATCAGACTGTCATACAGGCAATAAAAAACTATCTCGAAGATGCAAAAACTGATTGGGATACTCGCCTTATAACTACGGAAATGGCCATTAACCCTAGATTACTAATCTTCGTCGAATCGACTACGTTGTTTTTTAATTTTCTTTATAACTCTCGCGCATTTATATATACACCCCTAATGGAATTATCCAATCGCACACTGTCTTCTATTCTAGTAAGGGATGCAGGTATTTTTCCATATGCCTAATAGTTTCCTATAAATAGCGACCATAAGTCGTCGAATCGACGATGGTTTGTAACAATGAAACTTTTTTCAAATCCTTCAAAAGTATCAATTAGGGTGTAATCGACAAAAAAAAAAAATTTTTGATGATAATTTTTTTTTATTATTATTTTTTATATCTTTTTTTTCCAATTATTCAATTATAATTATTAATTTTATAATATTATAATAATTTTATATTTCGAGCTATGCAAATAGCAATTAAGTATTAAATTCTTATACAAATGCAAAATTACAGCTGAAATCGAAAAATAATTTCATATTTTTGCTTTATAATATACGTTTATGAACCAAACAATGATAATAAAAAAAGAAATCAACATTCAATAAAAATTTTATAAAAATGTATATCACTTCAAATGTATCACTTATTGTGAAATCGGCAAAATAATAAATTTTTTATGATATATTTTACTTGCTTTATTCTTTTACATTAATCATTCATGTCAATTCAATAATAATTCAATAATAATTATATTATTATAGTTCGAGATATATAAGTGTTAAATTTTTACACCAATATAATAAATCTGAAAAAAAAAGATAATCTTAAAATAATTTCAGTTTTTTTGCTTTATAATAAACTATTAGGAACCAAACAATGGTAATAAAAATAGAAATTAACATTTCTATAAAATTTTTATTTATAAAAATACATATTATTTAAGAATAGGCGAATCGACGAAGCTTTGTAGGAAGCGCTGTTCCAGGAAGCTTTGTGATCCAGGGTTAATTCAGTTGTGCAGGAGGCTACCGGATTTGTGCTCTACAACCTCGATTTAGGTCGTAGCATATAAATTCCTCCTACATTAAACAAGCTTAGCAGCAGTGGACTAGAGCCTCCCCAAATAATTCGTAAACTGGCTAGTTTATATAAAGAAGTGGCAGCAGAAGTTGCAAAAGCCAACAGAAGATGTCAATAGGGATACAATAAGAGACATTCAAGACTTCATTTGAAAGACGGAACCTGGATCCTGGTCAAAGCGTCGAGGTTATGAAACCTCAAGGGATGAGTAGGAAAAAAATTATATCCAAAGTTTGAAGGTCCCTTCAAAATCGTAAAAGTGGTAAACAAAGTCTCCACCAATATGCCAATGGCATTAGATATCCCAATGAAATGGCGCTGTGCAACAGAACATTTCACTGCTCTCTTTTAAAGCCCTATAAGAAAAGGAATAAAGTGGTTAAGAGGCCAGGACTGATTGACAACCTTCAGCTTGATGATGTATACAAAGTGCAGAAAATCGTTGATGTCAGATGGAAGCAGCCTAAGAGGCAGTTTCTAGTGAAGTGGATAGGCTACCCCGAACCTACATGGGAGCCGGAAAATAAACTTCACTGGTGTAAAGGATTGGTGGAACGATTCCTTCAAAAGCAGCAAAAGGCAGAGAAGGAAATAGGAAGAGAAAAACAAACTATCAGCGCCTCAGTGTCAGATGACGACAATGAAAAGGCAAAGCTGTAAATCAAGCCCGGGAGAATGTCACGGTCCGTTCGAAAACGATATAAGACGAGATATTTCTATACTTCGCGAACGGCCATGATGTCAGGTGG
Organism: Rhysida immarginata; assembly: GCA_023313115.1. Classification (NCBI taxonomy): domain Eukaryota; kingdom Metazoa; phylum Arthropoda; class Chilopoda; order Scolopendromorpha; family Scolopendridae; genus Rhysida; species Rhysida immarginata. Next base: position 651,513 of record JAHWFO010040937.1, read on the forward strand.
GAACGCTCACCAAGAATGCCAATTAGCAGAGAGCGATGCAGAAAAATGGATAGAAACCTCTCCGAGAGGGAAAACGAACTCCTACCTTGAAGAGAAAAATGCTCTCAGCCCAAGAGTGGAAGTTGATTGGAAAAAAAGAGGAAGTGGGGACAGTTGGAGCAGAGCAGCAGAGCATGCAATGAGAAGGTACCAGAAAGTGGTGGAAAATATTGGAATACATCGCAATGATGAAAAGGAGGAATTTGGAGACGAGAGTGATAGCAATGTAAAAAAATATGAATGTTCGATAGCGAAAATTGCTCTGCAAGTTGACATAAATTCTCGTTATTTCTTTTACGCCATTTGGTCCACTTCAAGTTCTACGACCAGAATAACGAAGGATGCTCTACTTTTATTACCATAGTGGAGAAATTGGATTTATCTCTTGCATTCTGCATTTTCTCATGCGGACTAGTCGGCTACCTGGAAAACGATTTAGGAGTCGTAGAAGGTGTCGCTTTCAATGGGGCTCTCGACGGAACCTCTCCTTAGAGTAGCACTACGGTTAGTAGCATCTTTTCTATAATGATATATTAATTCAAGCCACGTTCACGGCTAAGTTATAATTTGCTAGCATAGATGGCTATTAATTCTTTCAAGTTTTCACTAACGGCCATCCTTAAATGAATAGTGTGAATCAGTATGAATGTCATTAATTTAAAGTGTCGGCTTCTATGTGAAGTGAGTGTTTGTGAGTTAAGTGAGATCTATAGAAGGAGATGAAGCCAGAAACTGTGGACACAGATTAACAAGAACAACAGGAAACCACTATTCCACATCAGAGGTTTATTGCAACGTAGGCGCATTTCGGCAGCCAAGCTGCTCTCCTCAGCGGATACGTTGCAATAAACCTTTGATGTGGAATAGTGGTTTCCTGTTGTTCTTGTTAAGTGAGATCTGTTTTAGTGTTATAACCAGGGAGTGTGTGTACAGGATAATTAGTATACATGTATATTTTTTCATATGGTGCTTCTCCCTGAGTGCTGTGCTTTAAGTGTTTTCAAATGAAGGCTTACGCTTAGTAATTTATAGCAGTGATGTTTTTGTAATTGTACGAAAAAGTGGCGTTCTTTATGAAGTGATTAATTACGTACGACTGATTATAATTTTAATTATTAAGTGTTGATTGTTTATTATATTTTACAAGTGGAATTTCTACAAGTTTTAGATAAGTGAAGTATTATTAATTTAATTTATTTACAATTATTCCAGTATCCCCTTTATTTCTGTTCTTTCAGAAAGAGTTTCCACTGCACACGTGACAACAATATAACCTTCATTTTTTCCATCTTGTATTTTAACAATCAATATATTTTTGTCTGGTGGAAAAAATGAAGGTTACATTGTTGCTTGGAATAAGATGATCATGTGACTCTTTAGTGTCGGGGCCTGTGTTTTTCGATGGTTCCAAGAGAGAACCTTCACTATTTCAGCAAAAACTTGGACAGCTACATGCCCTAGAAGTTGTATTCGTTTATTTGTTTTAGAAAAATTTCTTACATTTCTTTATAGATTTTAATAAAAGAAGAAAAAAATAAATGTTTGTTTATATTTTTATTTACTTATTTATTTATTTATTTATTACCTTTATAACTGTCTCTCTTAATAGTCAAGTATCGTACTAACGAAAAAGACAGACTCTGCATTGAACATTATCTGATCTTCTTAGTCGAAACAAAAATCCTTCACTGTTTCCATCTTGGACTTTAGCAATCAGTATTTTTTACATTGTTGCATTGGACTAAGATAGTCAGGTGGCATTTCAGTGCCAGGGCAACGCAACACCTCCTAGACAGAAAATCTAATAATAGAAACGTCATACATTGTTATGTCATCATTAAACGACCCGTACCAACACCACCTAAAAAGAAAGCCTGAGCGCGGAAACGTCATGCATTGTTAAAACGTCATAGGTAGTCATCTTTAATACATTTCTACCAATAATAAGCCCTAGATTATGACTAGGTGTGATGATATAACAATGTATGAAATTTTCGCGCTCAGGCCCATAGCCCAAGAGAAAGGTGGCGCGGAAAAGTCACCTTTAAGATATGTGATAGCAGCATATTAGCCGGTACCCGGTCATTTGACCAACGGACATTTGACTGACGGACACTTGGTCGACGGACATTTGACCGAACGGACATTTGACCGAATGGGCATTTGGCCGAACGGACATATGACCAAACGGAAATTTAACCGACGGAGAAATGCCTGCATTTCATCGACGTTTGGGCAATTATCGTAAAGAAATGTTTTCGGCAATATAATTCATTTAATGGGGAAAAAAATGTTTAAAGGAAGATATTTCGTATAACGAATCTTATGAATCAAATCTGTTTAATTCTTTCTACTAAGCAAGCATATTGTATGGACCTTTAAAATTATTTTTTTTTGTATGTCTTTTTAAATAAATGTTTGTTTTCATAAGGTTAGGTAGGTTAAGATGGGAACGAGACAAAATGCAACTTAGGGTCATGTATTATTAAATAATATCGATTCTTTTCCTGTATGTCTTTTTGAATGAATATTTTACTTCTATAGAATGAGATACTCATTAGTGATTGGCGATATTTGATATCATTATCGTGTATAAAAAATTCTTTCATACACATCAAAAAATTCTGTTCTGCTTTATGAGGGGACATAAACATTCTTAATCAGATAGTATCAAATATGAAAATCAACTGATAATGGGTTGAGTATTTCTGACATTTTTCAATGTAGAGTTTCTTTTTCAGAGTTTTCAATGATATGGACAATCTACCCGAATATCTGACATGGCGTAATTATGTAATTTAAAATATTAATGGGATTTAACTGCTGAAAACGTGGACCGCATAGAAAGCCATCTCTTTACAAACCTAACCTAATGATTAGGGATCTGCGATATTCATTTGCCGTTAATCGAATAGACTAATCGAATAAAATTTTATTTATCCGCGATTTTAGTCGAATGGCTTGGAAATTTATTCGACTAAATCACACAAAACGACTAATTTTTTAAAGAAATTAGCAGTGTCTAGCAAAACGATTTCGTAAAATTCCCTGATTAGTTTAATAATGGATACAAAAAAACGCTGGAGTGAATCGAAATAATCGAATAAAAAACTCCGCTAGAGTTACTAAGGACCAAAATATCGCGATATTTATTAATATCGACGAATATCGCACACCCTTATACTTTAGTATGGCATATTTTAGAGTCATTGATACTGTCAGAATTTTCGCATTCGATATTATCCGATATTAGAATTTTAATGTCTCCTCATAAAGCAGGACAGAAACCTGATGTGATTTTTAATACCACGATACTAATATCAAATATTGCCCATCACCAATGAGTATCTCATTCTATAGAAGTAAAATATTCATTTAAAAAGACTTGATATTATTAAATAATACAAGACCCTGAGTTGCATTTTGTTTGGTTCCCATCTTAACCTACCTAACGATATGAAAACAAACATTTATTTAAAAAGACATACAAAAAAGAATAATTTTATAGGTCCATACAATATGCTTGCTTAGTAGAAAGAATTAAACAGATTTGTCTCATAATATTCGTTATACAAAATAACCTTCTTTTAACATTTTTCCCCCATTAAATGAATTATATTGCCGAAAACATCTCTTTACGCCGAATGTCCAAATGTAGATGAAATGCAGGCATTTCTCAGTCGGGTAAATTTCCGTTCGGTCATATGTCCGTCGGCGAAATGTCCGTTCGGCCAAATATCCATTCAGTCGAATGTCCGTTCAGCCAAATATCCGTTCGGTCGAATGTCCGTTCGGCCAAATGTCCGTTCGGTCGAAAGTCCATTCGGCCAAATGTCCGTTCGGTCGAATGTCCGTTCGGCCAAATGTCCGTTCGGTCCAATGTCCGTCGGCCAAGTGTCCGTCGGTCAAATGCCCGTCTGCGAAATGACCGGGTACCTATTAGCCATAGCAGATCACATACAAAATTACTGTCCTACATGTAGGCAAAAGCTTACAGTGGATTTACATGAGTATTCACCTGGTGACATTACCATTTTAGATCAAATACTGTTCATTTGTGTATACATTATATATGTGTATCTCATATATTTTTTGTGTTTTATGTTGCAGTAAAGAACAGTCATCATTTGCAGTCAGAGGGATTTACAAATAAAATGTTCTCCCGAAAAGACTGCATGACATTTTGTCGCGCACAGAGGATAGAGTAGATGATGATCTATATAGAGCAGGTCTGAATGATGCTGTGGATATTTTCATCAATCCTCCAGAGAATGCAGCAGGTGTAATAACAGGACTCTAGAGGAACACTGAACAATCTTCCTGGTAGCATACTACGCACTTCCATTGTTACAGATTCAAGCAGCGATGAAGAGGGTACAGTCATATGCAGAAGGCGAATAGCAACCAAGCAAACTCCGCTTTTTGAAGAGTCCAGTTCAGATGATGACGAGACTTTACAAATATCAGCTAAAAGACGTAAAACAGCAACAGTTATCCGTAAATGGAAGAAGACGGACCAGAAACCAGCTTTTGATAACTGGTCTCAAAATAATACCATCATTGAAGATCTAAAGACTAAAAACTTGAAGCCATTCGAAATTTCTGAACTATTTGTCAATGATGAATTGATTGAACTCGCAGTTAACTTTAATCCAGTCGATAGGCATCACAACACAATGTTACTCTCAGTGTTACAAGTGATGAAATGAAGTTTTCTTTTTGCAATTTTATTGCTGAGTGGCTGCAACCAACTTCCCCGAAGAAGGATGTATTGGGAACAGACGCAAGATGTGCATTGCGAAACTGTTGCAAATGGAATGAGGAGAGACCGTTTTGATTCCACATTCACTAATTTGCATTTTGCTGATAATACAAATCTCGATTCAAGAGATAAGTATGCAAAACTGAGACCACTTTTCGATAAACTGAAGGAATCCTATTTGCACTGCAAATATTCTCCACTGCAAGAGTTTCGATGAATCCATGTGTGAATACTTTAGGAAGCACGATTGCAGGCCTTGTCTCAGAGGAAAGCCCATTCGCCTTGGATTCAAGATCTTTTGTGGAGCCACACCTCTTGGATATGCTGTATAGATAGACCCTTACCAGGGTAAGCACCTAACATACAAGATGGAAAAGAAAGGGTTCTCGGATTAGGTGGAGATTTGGTTATGAAGTTTTGAATAGTCGCTATCCCCAACTGTATCACATTTTCTTTGATAACTATCTTACATTGTAAAGCTTGTGTCTGTTTTGAAGGATATCGGAGTGAAAGGCACTGGAATCGAGCGATAGAAGAATCGAGAGCGAAAGCAAATGCCGGTGTCAACGGAAATCTAGCTGGAATTCCTTGCCCGCCCCAACTGCAGATCTTCCTGCGTGTTGATGGTGTGCAGGGGGTTGCTTGCTTCATAGAAAAATCGGGATAGGGCGTCTGCCAATATATTATGCTCCGATCTAATATAACGGAGCGAGATGTTAAAGTCTATTATTTGCTGTAGTATCTAGGCTTGCAATCTCGAAAGCTTGGGCTGGGCCAACAGCTTCAATAAGGCCTGGTTGTCGGTGTAAATGACAGTTCTCACTTGCTGAACATAATGCCTCCAGAGCCTCATGGCATGGGCAACTGCTAAGAGCTCTTTGGCATAAATCGATAGATGGGTTTCCTCAGCTCTAAAACGCCTGGATCCATAAGCTATAGGGAAGAGTTTTCCTTCATACACTTGCGTAGCTACTGCCCCTATAGCTTCCTTCGATGCGTCGCACAGAATATGGAGATCTTTCTTGGGATTAAAAATTTTTAATATGGGTGGACTCGTAAACGCCCTTTTCAATCCTTTGAATGCTTCTTGCTGAGGTAACCCCCACTTGTATGGAGTGTCCTTTTTTAATAAGTCAAACAAGGGCCCTGTTTCTGCTGCATAATTGTGGATGAAATGCCGGTGAAATTGGGCAGTTCCTAAAAACGATCTCAATTGATATATATTGTTAGGTACCAGCCATTGAATAATAGCTTAGGTCAGCCTTGATTCGCAGGCTTTACTTTAGAGGACAATTTAAACCCCAAGTACTCCACTTCCTCCACTCCTATTTGACACTTGGATAGCTGCAAGTAGAACACCTCTTCCCGGAGCCATTGAAGGACTTGTCTTAGCCTTTTCTGTAATTGCATCATATGTAAGGATGTTGTCGAAATAGCCTCTGATGCCCCGATTAATGAGACCCTGTAACGCCTCATTGATGGCCTTGGAGAACGTCGCAGCCGCTCCCTTGAGACCAAAAGGCATTACACGATATTCAAAGACCCTAAACCTTGTCTTGAAGGCTGTAAGGGGAATGTTCGATGGCCACATACGAATTTGGTGGTACGCCTGCAAGTTGTCAAGCTTGGCAAACACCTTAGTCTCCTCCAGCTTTTCAATCAGAGAGTCAGTGCGGGGGATGGGATAAAAATTGTCCCTTGTCATCTTATTGATCTTCCTGAAGTCCACACACAGTCGTAACTTCCCATCTTTTTTAGTTACAAAGAGGAAAGGAGACGCAAAGGAAGAGGTGGATGGTTGTATGAGACCCTTTCCTAATAGTTCCTCTTCTTCATCCCTTGATAATTTGTAGAGTGGGAAATTAAAGGGGACGAAGCTATGTTCCAAGTGTATCTCGTGCTGTGTAGTGCGCTCTGGAGGTAACCCTTGTGGCAATACTTCCAGAACAGCTCTCTGAAGTCGTCGACAATGTCCTTGCAGTCTGGATGAACCTGGGCAATGTCTATTTCAGGTAGGCATCGGCCATAAATGGCGTAAACGGAGTTAGTCTTTTTCCTCTTTAAAATATAGCATAGTTCTTTGCTAGAGATGAATCAGTCGCCCTCTTCAGATGACCACTGGGGCAGCCACAGCTTCCTTCTATTGACTTGGGCAGCACATCTTCTCTTCTTACAGTCAAATAAGACGTTGGCCTGGTCTATCCATCTCCATCCAAGTATGATGTCATAACTCTGTATTCATACATTGTCAAAGTTAATGCGATCCTGGCATTTTCCACACTTTATTGGAACCCTTAGTGTGGCATCAGTGATCATAGTGGGCGGCCCATTCGCACACTGTATGGATCTGGTAGGGCTTAAAACTGTGGTTTTCAGTTTAAGTCTGTTGCATAGCCGGGAGTCTATATAATTGTCCAGCACCCCAGTGTCGACGAGAGCTTTGCATTCGGTTCCATTGATGCTTACGGGGATCACGCGTAGCTCATTCGCTGTGCTCCTATGCACGAAATTTATTTGAGCAGTGGATTTCTTAGCTGCAGGTCGCTCTCCCCTCTTTTGCCAACAGTCTTTTCTTAAATGTCCGATACGTCCGCATCCGAAGCATCGTCACCGCTCCTGTGGAGTCATCTGCCTAGCACAGTTTTGGCGAGAAATTGTGTCAACTTGCATTGGCTCTTCCACCGTCGCCTCACCTCTAGCTTGGGCGCAGAACCACTTCCTGGTGTAGGTGATGCATTCTTCTAACGTAGCGGGCTCTTTGATGTGGATCTGGGAAGCTATTCTATGCGGCAGGCCTTGGAGGATGAATCCATTAATCCTCCTGCAATTTTTCGGACATAGTGACATATTCAGCTATATCGTGGCTTTAAGTGTGGGCCAATGAAGCGCTGTCCTCCTTGTCAGCTGAGTTTGTCCGCCCCCGAAGACTTCCATGAATTTCCTTTTAAAAAACTCCCGCGAAATGGCCTCCGCAATTTCATCATACCATACCGTCGTGGCCCCAGTCATATAAGCAGACATCACTTGCATGTATTGCTGTTGGAGCACCTGCTTACACTGGGACACCGTGAATTGCTCGGGGTCCTCTCGGGGTTTGCTGCTGAACGTAAGGAATTGTATATTTCGTACGGCATCCTTTATTGGCGGCATACGCAGCTCACACACTACCAAAGTAAGATTATTCAGCTGACCTGATATGACCTCCATGACTGAAGTACGCACACCAGGCTTGCACTATCACAAAGTTGAAGCACTGACACAAACTTTTAAACACTGAAAACAAATCTCAGTGCATAACTCACCGAATCCTTGATAGAACAACATAATCGATCAAATTAAACACTGTTTGCGGTAAAATCACAATTTTTTTTAACAATAAGCACAAACACAGGAGAACGAAACTTTCTTCGTTCTTGGCCCAAAGAATAATAAAAAAAAAATTTGTTCCATCAATGTGCACTAACACAACACTTATTAAACAGAAGCATCCGGGAGAAAAAAAAATTCCCTTCTATATCAAAAGATAGGTCTGTTGTCTCACCTGCGATGCTACCACAAACGTACATAGCAGAAATCTTAGATATGCACAGTGGAGTAGAATGAGGCACGTGACAGTGATTATAGTAATAAATGAAATCTATTAACAAATAATGTAAATAAATGAGATGAATAAATTGAGAAATAAGATAACTCATGCATTTAGGCCTAAACTTAAACCTAGAAGCACTTGGATAACTAAAGGCTAATCGCAAAATCCAAAAGAGAATGAATTACAAACTCTCAAACAAACATTTCTTAAGGCTAAACTTCAACAATATAACAGATACAAGCACTTAACAACCTTGTTTACTCAACAGGATTATATGAGCATAATTTAAAGTAATCAGTAATAATCTTCAGGCACGTGAGAATGAACACTATTACGTAATCACAAATAATATTAATTTGCCCAACCATAAGTATCACAGCTTATTCGCAAAACCCTTATAAAGAAATAAATTCAAAGTCAGGTAAACAACACACAGATACTAAGAGTCTTAGCCACTGTCTAGCAATTCTTAATTAAATGGCAAAATCACACAATTAGGTCGGCGCAAGCTTTAAAACACTAGTAAACATTAGTCATGACAATTTAGCATAAATACAATGTCGCACAAACTTTTTTTTTATATAGTCTAGTTGTTCCAGTCCAAAGTCCAAACAGATAAGTCCGTAAAGCGTTAAAACACAATTAACAGTTACGAGTCTCTAACTTCTTAAAGAATATTTCAATAACAAAGTGAGGCACAAATAACATAAGAAATCAATGTCCAGTAATTGTTCTTAATGAGTAATGAATTTTAAAGGGGTGGTTGTCAAAGAACCAAGCAATGCGACCTCAGGTCTATATTACTATATCAAATGATGATGAAGGAACGATTATGAACGAGACAAACACAAACATCCATGCCCTCGGTGGGATTCGAACCCATGACTCGCTTGTGTCGAGAACGGAAAGACCTGTGCCTTAATCCTCGCGGCCACCGAGCCGGCTCTTAATAAGTAACTAAGCCACAGCATAGGATTTCACATGCGTAGTTTTAATGCAAACTGTCAACAAAAATACAAGAAAATTCGCCAATATACTTCTTATGTAATTACTAAGGTAAAATACATGCACTAATTAAACTGGACAGGGAAAATTATGACGACATCTGTATCTTGGAAACAACTGGCTGAATTAGAATAAAACCCATGTCGTGGCGAACATATGCTGATAAGTCTGCCAGCCACACACCTCTAATTAAGAAACTATAGCGAAGCTCTCCGTGATTTAAGTCTCCAAAACACAATTGAATTAGCTGGGCATTGCTGCCTACAGAAAAGAGTGTACTCACGATATTCGTTGCATATAACGTAATCGTCCTTCTGATAAATTGGGTCATCTCGCGAGCACGGAACACAGCTGGCTTCATTACTTTATGGCCACTTAGACGAAATCTCCGCCGTCAATGCTTGCCTCCTTGGCTCGCTCGTCGTTGTCCTCGCATTCATCAAAATAACGGGCTTTCCACGGCTTCATCGTGCTGATACCCGTTGTCCGAGGTACTCGTAATGACACAAAGTCCTTAGGCGTTTTCCAGCCATCACCTCATTCCAGATCCAAAGAACGCTCCTTCTCCTCATGAAGCTCGACCGTTTTTTCCTTCCCTCTTGCTTTAATTTGAAACTGCCTTGTCGCTCCCGATCAGCTCTGCCATTGGTTGAGGCGTGTTGATGAATTTGATGACACGACTGACGTTGCTCCACCCCCGTCTTCGAGCGATAGAAGAATCGAGAGCAAAAGCGAATGCCAGCGTTAACGGAAATCGAGCTGGAATTTGATTTCTGTGACATGCTGTCTGTTGTCTTTGCAACGAATGTGCTTCTTCTTGTGTAGTGATAGAGCCAATTGTGTATTTATTATTTTTCCTGGAAACAGAAGAAAAGAGTAATATTTAGTTATTTAATGATGAAGTCACATTGCGGTTATCGAACTGGTGATCTTTAATGATTGTACTTTAACTGATTATTGATAATTTCTGAGATATTGTGCTTTTACATGTAACATATGGATGTAATCTATATATTAATACGTGAACATCCTAATTGGGGAACATTTTTGGGATACTTAATATATAAGGAGGGGAATAGCTTATTTCATTCGAAAGGTACTGCGCCATAGAAGCATAGAAAAAAAGTCTCTGAGAGCACAATTAGCCGAGATATTAATTAAAAACCTATACCGATAGGATGCTAACAAATACCGATAGATGGCGATCTATGTCCATCTGTGAGAACCAAGGTCTATAGATATTCATGGCATAGTCTTTTGATAGTAGATGGTCACCCAATTGCACTGAAAAATGAAGCCAAAGTTTCTACCTCCCGATAGGGGGGGGGGGGTAACTCAAAAATAGCGCTCCATTTACAATTGGACTAAAATTGCATGCAGCGCCGCCCTATCGTGAGCTAGAAATTTTAGTTTCATTTTCAGTTTCAATGCAGGCGGAAGAATTAAATTTATTTCAAAGCAGTATTCTACATAATCTTAAAGAAATAATTGACAATCCAACTACTGAATATATTACATAGCTCACTATTCATTTTGGGCATCAACTAAATAAATAAACTAACTTTACAAGTTAGGAAATTCAGAACACGCTAGGTGCCGCATAGGGCGCAGAAAGTCCATTGCCACTATGCGGCTCATACGTGATCTGAATTCCCTAGCTTCCCTTAACAACGGAAAATGATGGGAGTTGAACGACCATTTACTTCTATAGACCGTTTTCATGTTCATTTTCCATTGTTTCGAGAAGTTAAGAAAAACAGATCGCGCCAGGTGCTGCATAGACCGCATTAACGCCGACCTTGACCTGCGATAGAGATTTTCATTGAAACTGAAAATTAAAGTAAAGTTTCTATCTGCTGATAGGGCGGCACTGCAGGCGCAGTTGGGCAACACCACCTAAAGATAAAAAAAAATCATTATATGATCAGTGAGGGTTTTAATGGTACGCCTACCTCAGCTGGAAAATGATGGAAAATAGGAAAGAAAATTCCGCAGCCTGGATTCGAACCAGGAACCTTTGGCTCGGACCGCCAACGCGCTAACCAATTGCGTCACTGCGGCCATGAAAGCGAACTGCTATTTGCATGACCTTAGGGCTTGGTTAGAGCAGTTACCTAGTTCGCAGGCTGGGACTATCTTTCCTAAGGCGTAAATTCTTAAAGAATAAATCATTAGATGGTCAGTGAGGGTTTTAATGATATGCCTACCTCAGCTGTTCGAATTAATGATGAAAAATAGGAAAGAGAATTCCGCAGCCTGGATTCGAACCAGGAACCTTTGGCTCGGACCGCCAACGCGCTAACCAATTGCGTCACTGCGGCCATGACAGCGAACCGCTATTTGCATGACCTTAGGGCTTGGTTAGAGCAGTTACCTAGTTCGCAGGCTGGGACTATCTTTCCTAAGGCGTAAATTCTTAAAGAATAAATCATTAGATGGTCAGTGAGGGTTTTAATGGTACGCCTACCTCAGCTGTTCGAATTAATGATGAAAAATAGGAAAGAAAATGTAGCGGTTCGCTTTCATTGTTTCATGTATTCATACTCAGTTCCGTGTATTTCATTTGTTGCAAAAATGAAAGTGGCAATGTCTGTCTCAGTTTTATGACGCAGTTCTCATCCAGTACTAACAACACCTTATTGAAAGAAAGCCAAACAACTGAAACCTCAGACATTATTAAATCATCATATTTCGACCATTGTTAACCGTATTTCTACACATGGTAAGCCTTAAATTTGGTCGCCTTATGATGATGTAACAATATATGACGTTTCAGTTGTTTGGCTTTCTTTCTAGGAGGTGTTAGTACTAAGGCCTTATTTTTAGGTGGTGTTGAGTTGGGCCGATTGTACATTCAGCGTTACTTTACAATAGAGTTCCTGCATACCGGGAGCTAGAAACTTCAGTTTCATTTTAACAATGGATCTCGATGACTATGAATATCTATAGACCATGGTGAGAACTCAATCAACACAACACCTCCTAGACAGAAAGCCAAACAACTGAAACATCATACATTGTTACATCATCATAAGTCGACCAAATTTAGGGCTTACAATTGGTAGAAATACGATTAACAATAGTCCAAATTTAATGACGTAACAATGCATGTCGGTTCAGTTGTTTGGCTTTCTTTCTAGGAGGTGTTGATCAACACCACCTAAACCGAAGGCCTGATTACTGAAACGTTGTACATTATTGCATCATCTTCAGTCGATCATTGTTAATCGTGTTTCTACTAATAATAAGCCCTATATTTGGTCAACTTAAGATAATGTAACAATGTATGACGTTTAAGTGATCAGACATTTTGTTGATTTAATTCAATTCGCGCGAGATTCATCAATTTAATTGCACTGTTATATTTCGAAAAGAAGAAAGTTTCCAATTGCAATATTTACAGCTTTTTATGCCTCGAAGGAGGACGCTAACGGGTCGGATTTAATGGCAGAATAGATAGCGTAATAGAAATAATGTCGCACAGGTCTAAATCGATACTCATAATTCTATTGTTGTTTTAAAAGATGTATTTAAATGTTCATTAAATGTAATTCCAATGTTTTTTGATAGTAATGAATGTGATTTGATGCATTTACACTGCAGAATTTGTAATGCAAAATATTTCGCATCTTAGTTTACTTTACTTGATACAACGGCATTCACTACGTGTTGTCATAAGGGTAAAGTTTTTTTGCCGCCATTAACACAAAATTTACTTATAAGATACCGTATCAGGGATTCACTTCAAATGATCAAACTTTAAAAAAGAATTCAAAGAATTATTTCAATCATATTAATAGCTACAATTCATTGCTTGTTATGGTAGGATCTGAAACTAAAATTTCAGATTCATTTTAAGATACACGATATTTTTTATCATACAGCAGGGTCAATGACTTCTACGTAGGGTTGTTCACCATGTTATGCGCAGTTATATTTTTATGACATTCATACTACTGTAAACTATAGACTGCGTGAACAGTCAAATCAATCGTGCTATAACAATTTAATGCCTGAAAATTCTATTGAATTGGAACGCGTTAATCGTTTTGTGCGTTCTTTTACTGCAATGAAACATTATTGTGCAATAGCTGAACATGCAAATAAAGAAATTTGCATGTTTATTACAGTGAACCAAACTTTACACCTTCGACTTTACAATGATGTTGCTGTTATTTTTAGCACCGTTGATGGTGAGCCACTATTCGAACGAAATATGGTTTCTTGTTATAAAAACGATGGTACAGACAAAAACATCTCAATTTTAGATTTATGATTGGAATCATTAGCGTATCCGTTATCATTTCCTAATGGAGATACTGGGAGGTATGTTTATTTCTTTCATAACACACCAAATACATCCACTGCGAGATAGCCCAGAAATAAAGTTACATGTTGCAATATGCATGCTATTGGCTGGCAATTAGAGATAATTTTAGCCTTTTACATTATCCACAGAAATTATTTTTGCAGTGGATTGTTGATTTGTATATACGTATTGAAGATGCAAGACTTCATTTCATAAGAAAAAAACAGTCTGTTCTAAGGTAAAAAGTGTATAATAACTTAACTGATCATTTAGAATTGGACCCGAAATGATAATGTAAGTATTGGAAGAAGAACTGTTAGGAGAAGATTTAGTTAATACAAAAAGAATGTGTGTTAAATGTTTACATAATAACGCTAAGTATTGCGAAGTTTTAACTGCAATCATAAGAAATAGGCGAATTTTGATTACGCGTATAAATTTAACTTATTTCAGTACTATTTTACCGTTTGAGTTTCAAAGAAAATAATTCTAAATTATTCCTGCATTTGCAATTACAATTAATAAGTCACAGGGTCAAACATTCGAAAAGTTGGAATTTTATTAAAACAACCAGTTTTTACGCATGGTCAGTTATATGTCGCATCAAGTAGAGTTTGATCTTTTGATAGTTTGACATTTTATATTTCTGAACATAGCGAACAAGGTCATTCAGCGAATGACAAAAGAGTATATATCGAAAAATATAGATTATACAGAATTTCTGAATCGTTAAATCCACTTCATAACTATTCATTTCTCTCAAATGGAATTATCATATATCTTTATTTATTTGTTATATTATTCTACCGCTTTATAGTTGATTTGTTTTTTTAGGAATTTTATATGTTTAATAATTTTTTGTCATTCATTCCCTTGTGATTCCTCTTTACCATTTCCCACTTTTTTCCTTTTAGCATCGAGTTACGAATTAAGAATTTGGATACAAATAAATTCCATTTAATTATGTGAAAACATGTTGACTTTCATTACTTTACAGACACAGTTGGTCGAATTTCGACCACAGGCGACACTAGTCTTTTTTATTACATAACTAGCTTGGTTATAGTTAGCTTCTTAAATTATACAGGGCGAGTTTTTAAAAGTGGCCCGGCGCGAATCACTGCGCAGTAAGTGGTGTTCATGGTAGTTGTATGTGCGAAGTGGTGAAAATGGTGTTCTCTCTGCAACAACGCATTTTTGTGACATATCACTATGTACGGCATGGATCATGGAAACAGGTGCAAAACTTAATTGCAGAATGGTATGCAACGGAATCAGTACTGAATGCAAAGAAAGAGCGCAAAAGGACGGTCCGTACGGCAGCAACCATTGCTGCTGCTGAAGAACACATGCTACTATTGAATTTTCTTAAGAAAAAGTGATTGCTACGTGAATTATAAACTGTACTGAAGCTCAAACAACAGCTTTTAGAATTTTTGTGTGCTTATAAACGATACAGAAGCCCAAAACTCATTAACAGGACGGGCTGACTCAGCAACTGGATTTGTCTAGCCAAATGCAATGAATATCATGAAACAGGATTTACACTTACATCCCTTCAAAATGACCATTGAGCATCAGTTTCGTGATGTAGACAAGTTGGCCAGGGTTCGGTTTGTGAATGGTTCCTGAGCACCATTGCTCCGGAGGTGCTGGAGAAATGTTATGTGTTCATCTCAGATGTAGAGTGGTTCCATCTATCCGGTTACATAAACTCACAGAACATGCGCCACTGGTTCTCCGTTAATCCACATGTGTTCATGGAGTCTCCACTGCATCATCCCTGTGTTCTTATCAATGAAACTGTATAGTGACCGTTATGTGCACATCTTCAACATGTTGGCGCACAACTTACTGATGGCCACCGTGCCAATGTTTACTTTCAGCAAGATGGTGCAGCAGCCCATTCTGCACCCGAACATGTGATCAGTCGAGGAACAGAACAGCCCTGGCCATCACGGTCACTACCGGTTGCACTGAAAGGTTTGGCCTACCAGAACAATCCACGCACAGTCGCCGAACTTCAACAAAACGTCCAGGTAGCCATTCAGGCCATTCCAGTGGAAACCTTTGCTCGTGCTTTCAGGAACAAGTGGACATGCCTTCACACGTGTCTCGAGGTCAATGGAAGACACTTCCAGCGCCTATTCTAGGTTATTTGCACTGATCTTTGATCATTGTTATGTCTTTTCATGTTCATATTTACACGCTGTTCACCGGGCCACTTTTAAAAACTCACCCTGTACTTCTGCCTAAGTACTTTAAGTAAGTGTTTAAATTTCACCCAGCCATTTTATTTAAATTTGACACAGTATATGAGACAATTACTGATGAGATCTTTTAGAAAACCAACTAATGAATTCCGAAATACACAAACCAAACATGTTCTTTAACGTGTACCAGAATCTTCTAACAATTTGAATAAGCTATGTCGATACGCATTTGCCACGTATGTAGTCTAAAATATTCCACGAAACTGACCGATACTGTACGATTATAAATTAATGTAATGCTATAATCATTTCTTTTTTCTTTCCTTGTAAATAGCTATTTTTTCTCCGTTGAAGTCTGTCAAAAAATATTAATCAGTTTCCAGACGCCATTATTATGAAATTATTTTTTACAATGTTAATATTTAAAATTACAGTTCCTAAAATTTTAGCATGGGAAACTTTGTAGAATTTCAAATTTCACACGAATAGTATTGGAATAGTCAAGAGACATGCTTTTACCAAGCTACGATCGCTCACTGTGTTTTGTTTTTTTTATTATAATACATTACGTGACATTGAAAATGCAAAACGTAGGACATTCAAAATGAACGAATGGGCAGAGAAAAATACAAATTGCATGTTTCTCCCAGCTCACAGTGATGTATAAATGATGCGAGTTGTGCAGGTTTCACACGCTTTTTGAATGCGATATAAGGGAAGGAATTTACATAATTGGCAATACTTCTGCTTAACTCTCTTGTACAGAAACCGTCTGGTAATTTTTTTCTGGTTGCTAAGGAGACGTTTTGTTGCAGAGATAGCCAGAACGTCATCACCCAAGAGTATGGTAATCGGTTTCAGAAGTACAGGTTGGTCCTTTCGTCGAATCGCAGTAGACTGACACCTAAATGTGTCCAAGATGCATTGGCTGTGGCGAAGAAGGATGGATCAAAAGAATGTAGCAAGTTTGACAGTTTATCGGTACGGCACCAGCGACGTCAGTATGCGTGGACAGACGCATCCACTGTCAAGATTTGGCGAATCTCCAGACCACTTCCGTCGACCACTTGTAGCATGTTCTGGACACCCTGGATACTCCCAAATCATCCGGGACCATTATTCGTCGTTGGTCGTCGGCAACCTGCACTCAAATCGTCCATAAATAATACTGCCATTGACCCCACACCACAAACACCTTTGTTTGCATCGGTGTCGAGAAGGAGCCACGTGGACAGTGGAATGGCGCAGTGGTTGTCTCAGACGCTTCTGTTTCAGCAATTACATTCGCCATGGAAGTGCATGGCTTTAACATGGTAACAAGACGATTCCGGCTGCAACTGTAGAACGGCACACCGCGCGACAATGAGCCATCATGGTTTGTGGCTTAATCTCCTACAATAGCAGGGCACCTCTGGTCCGTACTGATGGCACTTTGACGTCCCAACGATCCGTGGATGAGGCGCTACATCCGTTGGCACTACTCTTTCTTCAGTGAGTCCCCAATGCCAGGGAATGGTCATGGATCCCTCAGGACACAATTCGTACGCTTATGACTTTGATGTAGACGTATTGCTGCCTGTATCGTCGCCCACGATGGTCCTACAATATACTGATCACTCAATGTTGTCGTTCAGTGTATAGGTGTATCATTTATGCGTTAAATAATATTGTAGAGAGGTGAAAACTGCACATTAAATTTTTTGGAGAAAAAGCGATTGCTATGAGTATTATAAACGATACTGAATTCCTAAACAACAGTTTTTAGAATTTTTGTCTATTTGGCTGCATGGATCTCTAAGTTTTCGGTTTGCGCCAAAATTACTGAAGAGATTTAGTTGAAACTTTGCAGTTAAGTGGCTAAGGGTGGGTCAAAATATAGGATATAAATAATCTCGCTCAGTGCTTTAGGGAATGAGCAGTTACTATACCTTGCTACATACATACACACATACTGTTATGTACCGTTTTTTTAGTCCACTTTCAGGAAAGAATAAGCGTAGTACGATGAGAAACGGAAATTTAGCAACTGTTTAACTAACTAATAAAGTTAAGAATCTGAGATAAATAAAGCCTAGCAACTAAGAGCGTTCAGCCAGAAAATAAACCCCAAACCCGTTAAGTTTATTAACTGTAAAATAAACTTAGGGACCTTAAGTAAAGTGGTTTCACGGACAAATCCAAGCAACAATTAAGGTTTCATTACAGTTGAACAGAAAGTGAATACAGGATTAATACAAAACGATTATAAGGAGGAAAATAAGAAAATGAAAAAAAATTTATATGATCATTTTCCAAAGAGAAGCAAAGTGGTCTAATTTTATAGAGGTGGTTAATGAGCAGACGATCAAATGGAGGCAGCCAGCGAGTCAAGAGGTGTAGAATAACACTAAACTATGGGAACCTTGGAATAATGTAGAATAAAAAACGTCTATAGAGAGATTCCTGCTAAAGACGAAAACTTCTCTCAATGTCAGTCAGATGCTCAACTGCAAAATAAAAATTCTGAGGCACGGGATCAGTGACTCCTTTCACCATTAAGGAGTAAAAGAAACTAAAACAACAAGTCATGAAGCAAGTTGTAGGAAATTACAAGGAAAATAAAATATTCAAAAAAATTAACCAAAAGCAAAACTAAATTTTGATGATTTGGCTGGTTGATAAAAGCACTCTCCGATGAGAGGTTAACGCTAACAGTGGAAATTGACCTGAAGCTAGGAAACAAATTTTCAGCGAGCTATCGCCAAAAAGAAAAAAATACAAGAAACAAAAAAATAATAATAAAAAATAAATGAATAAATAAATAAATAAAACTCAACCAAATAAGAATAACCTATTGGAAACTTTGGGAGAAGGCGTCCTGGTAAGCTACAAGGGATACAAGAATGAAAATTGGAAACGGATAAAAGCCAGGAAGGGGAATAAAGTTAGTTGAGAACAAGGGAAAAGGTCATCTTACTTGGAAAGCTGGCATAGAATGTCGGGGAAAATACAAAAGCAAAATACAACAATTGATATAGGATAATCTCTCCATTGAATAAATTCCAGTAATTACAAAACATTTTCATTTTAAATCAGCTATAACTAAAAGAGTAAAAAAAGTACAAGGCAACAAAAGTTCAGATTAATAACTGTTTTAATAACATATGAATATATTGGGATAAATTCGAAGCAATCCGCCTTTCAAAACGGATGTCATCAGAAATCTTATGAAAAATAAACATTAATATATTTGTTGAGTAGAGGAGTTCAAAAGAGCCTGAAGGCAGAGCAGTCAAACGCAATTTCATAGTAGCAAGTAAACAAGGCAAAACAAACGCCGTCTAAAGTTTAACTACCAAGAGTCCCACAAGAAATAAAACTGCTTCTTTAACGGCTAATTCCAACAAGATTTCATGCCAAAACGATCATATCTCAGCAGGCCCAGTCGAAGTCCCAAGACTTTTTCAATATACATTTAAGCTGGAAATGCCTGTTTAACAGCATCTAGCTTAAGCAAGGAATGAAGGAACTCAGGCCTCCATAATGATCTTGGCTGAGGCTTAAGTCGGGTACCTATCCAATCAAAAACGGACGAGTTCGGGAGCTCGATCTTTTCTCATATCAGCTCCTCTCAATTACTTTTTTAATTTAACCCCAGATCTCACAATTTCATAGTTGTTCCTCTTTTTAACTCAAAGCTAAAGTCTCTTAGTAATTCTATATCTTAAACCTTAAGTTAACTATAGAGAATACTCGAGATACTGTGGATCTGATAAAAATAACGGGGCTTTATTAAAAAGAACTCTTTCGTACAAACTTTCTTTTACAATGCTAGAATATATTAATCATCATAATTATAAGATAACAGGATCCATGGGTGACTATAATTACTTTTCTACTCTAAGAGCACAGTGTAAAAACCTTGCAAAATTATGTTATAAAACTTATATCCTTTCAATAGAATCTGCAGTCTTTCTTGAATTACTCATAAAAGTTAAATAATGATCTGCTATCCCGTATGCGCTATATTGATGATGTCCGGAACGATCCGCTTGAAATAGCTAACTTATTTTCCCAGTATTTCTCTTCTGTTTATGATGATAACTGTGCGGCTCCCCTTGTTGTGATCTGTTATATAATCATGGAATTGACATTTCAAATATTTCAATTACTGCTTCCGACATAAAACACAAACTTAAAACACTCAAGGTCAACAAAAGTACTGGCCCGGATAACCTGCATCCGCTTTTTATTTCCACTTTTTATTTATGATTGTGCCTCTCCACTGTACCTTCCTCTTCTAATCATTTTTAACAAATCCCACACTCTTGGTGTATTTCCTGATTTTTGGAAGAGCAGTTTTATTGCTCCGGTTTTTAAATCTTGCGATAGGAGTGATGTGACAAGCTATCATCCGGTTACTATTCAGTAAGTTATCCCTAAAGTGTTTGAATCTATCATTTCAGATAAATACAGTGTCACTTTAAACATATCATTATTCCCCAGCAACATGGTTTTATTCCAGGAAGATCTGTTCTTACGAACTTACTAATATATGAAAATTATATCTTTGACAATCTCGACAGACAAAAACAACTTGATGTTATATAAACAGATTTTACTAAAGCCTTCGATAAAGTGAACCATAATATTCTATGTATGAAAATTGAAGCCTTCGGTAACAGAAACCCACTTTTATCTTGGATCCGTAGTTTTATTGTATCTCGGCGTTTGTACGTTAAAATTAAAGGCAACTTCTCCTGTTCATTTAGTGCTACTAGTGGGGTAGACCAAGGTTCACGCTTGGGCCCCCTTCTGTTTCTTCTCTATATTAACTCGGTTCAATAATTGTTATTTGCAGACGACATGAAAATATTTACCTTTATTAATGATGAATGTGATTGCAATGCACTTCAAAATTCTTTGAAAGCATTATCATTACGGTGTACACGCAATAGCATGATGCTCATTATTAGAAAATGTAAAGCTATGTCTTTCTGCAGAAACAAACACATGGTGTCTTATCCTATTCAGTTGATGATATCCTTATTTTAGAGAAGGTTACAAATGTATAAGATCTTGGTCTCATTGTTGACAGTAGAATGACTTTTACGTCTCATGTAGATTATATCCTCAAAAAATCCTAAAAAAAATTAGGTTTTCTAAATAGGCATATACAATCTTTTCAGGATATTACATCAATTAAAATTCTATATTGTGCATTAGTTCGTCCAGATATAGAATATGCCTCTGTAATGTTAAGTATATTAAAAGAGTTCTCCCTTTACTTAATATTTCTTTTGTAAATGGGTATTCCCGTCAATAAATAAATAAATTTCAATAAAATAAAAATAAAAATGTCTCTGCTTGTTGTAATCCTGAATATTTTGGTGTTCAAACCTTTTGGCGCCCGTGCTTTTCAGAAGTTTGCAATTCAAGCTTGACGACCGTCCGCAAATTACGGCCTAACAAAGGCAATTATTAGAATTATTATTATTAATTTGCATTACTTTTACAATTCTCATTCCAATCAAGTTTTTCTCAAAAGTTATAATTTCATCTTTATATGGGTAACTAACAAAATATTTTAATAGAATTAAACCTCAATTCAATATTTAAAAGTTCATTAAAACATCTTTTCTTTCTAACTCTTCTAGGAAATCTCCAAGATCATCTAGGAAAGGTAAGACGATACGCTAATCACATTTACAGCCAGAACCATTAGGCAAGATCTAAAGGCTGGTGTCCATTTAGCATCGGTTTGGCGTCTCGTCATGTGCGGCGTCCTTTTTGCTTCGGCGTCCGTTTTTGCAATCGTCGCCTGTGAGACGCGGCCTGATTAGCACGCGAGCGCGGTCGTTTTCCATTTAGTGACTTTCATCCTTTATCCTGAATCTGGTCTGATCTGATTGGTCGAGTCACTGCAAACAATTATCGCTCTCTCAAGGTGATGGAAAAAGAGGATATCAAACACTCTGATCACGTTCAAGCTTTGAATTTATTACTATATCATTTTTACTTAATAAAAAAATTTACTTACTTACTTACTTTTCAAACCCGTTTATCCATTAGGGTCGCGGGGGCAGCAGCCCTATGGAGGATCTCCAGCGATCGCAATCGTCTGCCATCAGGCGCATGTCCTCCCTGGTAATATCCAAGAGACTCGAACCCAGATTCTCCATGTAGTCTAGCCACCTGGTTCTAGGCCGACCCCTTGGTCTCTTACCCACCGGCTTGGAAAATAACAACTGCCTAGGAAGACTAGTTTGCGGCATCCATATCACGTGGCCATACCAGCGCAACTGAGATCTCTCAATGCGGAGAGGTAATGGCTCAACACCTAAAGATTAACTTATTGTGCTGCTGTACACTCTATCTAGTAGGGTAACACCTGCCACACCTCTCAGAAATCTCATTTCGGCCGCTTGTACCCGCGATCGCACTCTTTCGGTCATTACCCAAGCCTCATGACCACAGGTGAGAATGGGGACAAAGATAGATTTGAAGACGGGGAGCTTGGCTTTATTACCCAGCTCGCGTTTCGTTACCACGGATCGCCACAGTTCACGTCTGACACAGCTTGCTGCACCGATCCGAGCATCCAATCCTTTCTCCTGCCGTCCATCACTCGTGAATGCAATCCCGAGATACTTGAATTTCTCCAGCCTGTCTCAATGAGGGCGCACTGAGCAGGCTGTCTTGAAAGGACCAGAACCTCAGTTTTCGCCACACTGATCTTCATCCCAGCTTCTTCACATTTGGCTGCAAACCGGTCTAGTGCATGCTGAAGGTTCGTGCGAGAAGACCCAAGGAGGACAAGGTCGTCAGCAAAGAGCAACCTCTCCACCAGGCAGTCACCCACACAAACACGCTCATCACCTCGGGTGCCCCTGTCTATCCAGTCCATAAAGATAATGAACAAGAGGGGCGACAGTACGCACCCTTGGCGAATTCCAACACCCACTGTGAACGGTCTTGATTTAATGCCATTTATCCGGACACACATCTCAGAGCTTTCGTACAGAGACATGATAGCAACCAGTAATTGCCCATCCACTCCATACTCTTGCAACACTTGCCGGAGCTTAATAAAAAATGATTCACCAAATTTTTATAACCTGTCTATTAATAAATTCACGACGGAAAAGTCGCGAGAACCCGTGTAGGCGAACAGTAGCTACGGCAGCCATGATTCTCCATCTGAATCGGCGAAGACAAATACCCAGAATCCATAGCGAAGTAGACTGCACCTGACTGGCTAGATCAAAAAGACGCCTGAAAAAGACGCCTGAAAAAGACGCCTGAAAAAGACGCCTAAAAATCTAGCCATGCCAGATCTTGAAAAGACGCTTAACAGACGCTAATTGGAAAACGAGTGCGTTTTTTAAAAATTCCAAAAAAGACGTAGACGCCTCACAAACGCCAAACCAACGCTAAATGGAAGCTGGCCTTAAAGAGTCATTTTACTGAGGACCGTTTATGAATTATTACTTTGCTAGTCTTTTCAATTTTTTTTCTTTTACAGGGCGACGAAGAAACTATCTTATTAAGGTCGCGTTGGTTTAGACTGATGGGGGCGAGGTAAGTGGGGGGGGGGGGGAGGGGATAAGGCTACACAACTAGGTGGAAAATGTTAGTACACCAATAAGGGCCGTCAACCTTAGCAACTACATACGACCTTTACTCAGCCAATTATTCTTTCATCGTAACCATTTTGTTGGGAACGATCCATTAGTCGGAAACATTCACACTGCGATGCAAGATTCGTCTCAGTCAAGATCCAAAAGACATCTGTTAGATTGATACGTCAGAAGATTTATATTCCTAGAAAACAAGAATCGGATAGCTTTTCCTGCATTCTATTTGAGTAAGGCCGCCAAACTGTATACCTTACCAGATTTTAGAAAATTATCCATTTATATTTCTTTAGTGGTGATTTCCTTTACGGGAGATTCCAGGTTTGTCATTCATCTTTGTATTCCATTCTAAGCTTCTCGATAGTCGTCAAGGAAACGTATGCATCCAACCACCTTCCTAATATGATTTATCGCCGTTGTGGGGTTTCGCCAAGATGAGAGCTTGAGGGAGAAAATGTATCTCCTTCCTAGACCTCCGTTACGCTAACGTCGATTCCTTTTATTTTTTTTATACAGACTTCATTCCATTTGACGTCATCTTATCGTCCTCATCTATTGCTGCGTCACTGCACACCTATTTAGTCCCCTTCCAGACGTCCAAGAGAAGAACAAAAAAACTCCGTGAGCCGCAACAATACTCGTTCGCCAAGAGTCTTTGTATCCTTTTAACAATGATGCGTAATAAACTTTTATCAAAAAAAATATTTTTAAATTATCTCAATCGAAACTATTTATTCAGCAAATTCAGTCTCTACGAGTAAAATTTCTTCATTATAGACCTTGCAAATTGCTTGTCAACAAGAAATTAAGCCTCCAGAGGAATGTCTAGGAAAGTAGCGGAAGCCCTGAGTTCATCTATTTTTTAATCCTTCATATGCACTTTTTGGGGGGGGGGGGGGAGTTTTTAATCAAAAAATGATTTTCTCTAACCTTGTATTTAGAAAATAT
>JAHWFO010040937.1:676093-686385 GCA_023313115.1 Rhysida immarginata
TGATTTTCTCGAACCTTGTATTTAGAAAATATAAAAAACCCTATCTTCTTCCCTTTCTCATCATTTTCGGTCGAATGATATATGACACTCCACATGTTGCCATATTTCTAAAGACCAAGTGATTGCCACCCCCATAACTCCGATCCTATTAAGACAATTTGGCCCAAACTTTACAGTAATGTTGGTCTTGTTTATAGGAACCTGCACATCGAATTTCACTCCTTTACATGCATAAATACGCGTAGACCTTTTGGTCCCCTCTAATTTCCGCCCCAGAAACTCTGACCCCAGTGGGCCAATCACAATCAAACTAAATAATTAAGGTGCACATGCCCATAGTAAGCTAGATTCCAAATTTCAACCTTATACCTCAAAAAATGCGGAAATTATGAAGGGGATGGACGAACAGACAGACTGACATCGTGAAAACAATAAGTAGCTCCATTCTTCCGCTAAATAATAAGTAGACTTTACGTCGGATAATGTTACAAATAAAGAATATCTCCAATTGTCATTTACATAACATCAAAACTAAGCCTGGAGCACCCAAAGAATAAGCTTGAGATTAAGCCCAATCGTAGAGAAAATTTTTTTTTATCTCCTTTAATAATAATTGCACTTAGAATTTTTGGGCGCAACAACATTTACACATAGTGTGTTGCAGATAACTACATGGCAGTATAACGGGAAGCCTATCCGCTCGACTGCAGGGGCCGGCTCGGTCGAATGGAAGAATGGAGGGAGATGAAGGTGGCCTGCAGCAGCCAGCAGTTTCCACAGTCGGGAAGAAGAACATTTAATGTCGAGCGGCCCCTGTAATCGAGCACGTAGGCTTTCCGTTATACTGCCGTGTAGTTATCTGCAACAACCTGTACATATAGAGAGTGTTCATCAAATGAGGGATAATAAGTATCGAGCATGATTCTTAACATCAAAATAAATAATGCATTAAGGAATGACTTAACGAAGTACCGAAAGGTTAAACTAAACCATTCGCGGAACCATATTTTTAAACATCCCTATGTTAACATTGTAAGTTTCGAATGGACCATAATGATAACATTAAACCACGTACCTCTGAACCAATTTCGACTATCATTAATTTTATGTTATATTCATTCACGAAACATCATTCCAAGTTGTTTGATATATTACATGCCATATTTTAGCTATGGAAGTTCCAATGAACCATAATGGTTCTAATAATCCAGGTTCCTTGGAACCAATTTCGCCTATCTTTAATTTTACCTTATATGCATTCATGACACATCATTCCAAGTCTTTTGATATATTAAATGCCATATTTTAACATTGAAAGTTCCAATAATCTATAATGTTTCCACTAAACCAGGTGCCTTTGAACTTATTTCGACTATCAATAATTGTACGTTATATTCAGTCATGATACATTATCTCAATTTGTTTGATATATTACATCATGCCATATCTTATCATTGAAAATTTTTGAGGGTGTCATAAGGGTACCATTAGAGCACGTGATATTGTTTCGATTACAACCATTTTCAAAATGGTTCATTCCCGGAACCATATTTATCAATTGGCGAAAATAGTAATTAATATATGCTTCTTAATCATTAATAAGTAATTAATATGCTTTCATCATTACTTAAATTTTCTTTCCATTGAAAATTGCTAGGTGAGAAAATAGAGGTACCATTTGTGCACGTGCCAATGAACAGATTTAGGTAATATTTGTTATTGAATCGTGCCATGAACCATAATCATTGACTGACGAAAACAGATTTTAAAAATCTTTCATAGCCTTGGAGGAGTTAGATTTATGGACAGAGAAACAGACAGACAAACAGACACGTTTGCCCAAACTGATACCATAAAGCAGCTTTTGGTACTTAATAAAAAGTTCCTGATGAAAAATGTCGAAAACCCAATTTTTAAGGGTCTAAACTCCACGCGAAATTCGATGTGAAGAATCATCCTAGATACTTATTATCCCTCATTTTATGAACACGCAGTATAATATATTTTTAATAAAATTTAATTTAATAAATGTAACAACAACGAGCAATATCCCTCCAGATAAACCAGAGGGAAAGGTCCCGTGTTGCTCTCAACAGGCCGAAGCCCAAAACAGGTTTAATGAGCAAACATATAATAAAAATAAAAGTAATAATAATAATTTAAAAGTAATAATAAGAGAAAAGACCGAAAAATATGTGAAGAAAAATACAAAAATTAAAATAAAATAAAAAAAATAAAAAAAAATTATCAAAAAAGGGCAATGTTTTGTCATTATACTCAATTAAATTAATTTCATTAAAATTGGCTGAGAAATTAATAAATAGTTTCTCGAGTGGATTAAGACAGTTAAGACAAGTTCTCCATTTAAATAAGTGTTTAAAATTAAAACCAGAGCGGAAACGTTTGAATTCAGTCACCCTGAGATCAGCTACGATCTCAGGCGCGCAAATCTTATCGGAATAAAGTTTGGCTAGAATATTAAAAAGGCTTATGCTAATAATATTCTTGATATCAAATAATTTACTATTTGGCTTAACGTTAGAAAGTTTAAACCTATATTTAAGTAATTTGACGAAGCTGTTGAATTTATTTTGAATCATTCCAAGGGCCTACATATTACCGCCAAACCACACCCAAGCACAAAAGAGAAGTTTAGGTATGACAAAAGCTTTAAAAAGAAGTATAATGACTTATATATCATGGCAAAAAGCAGTCACACGTTTGAGCATGTCGCACTTTAACGTCTCAAAATGAGCTAGGAAAGAGCAGTTGGTAGAAAATAGAACTCCAAGGTCTTTCACACTATCATTCGTAAATAGTGGACCATCAATGGTATGTGTCACGTTCCGAGCATGAATGCGCACTGGAAATAGAGTAATGAACGTAATGACAACAGAGCACACCTTTTGGCTAATAAACTTAATAACAATTTATTCAGATACGTGAGTAAACTTGTACAAATGCAGCTGAATATATAACATTGGATAAGTGGGCGTACGATAATACTAAATCGTAGGAAAGGAGGCAGTTAGAAACTGCCTCCCACAACGGTCGCAAACGGACCTTACAAATCAGTAATAGAAATTAATTACAAATACTTAATAGTAAGTAAATGTAGCAGAGTTATGATAATACAGGACAAACCGTGGTTTGACGGACTTAATTGACAGTGATAAATCGGTCGAGCATAACAAACATCGCAAGATTTATCGAACAAACTTCTTCGTAAAAGGGTATTCTTGACGACAAACGTCTAGATATTTCCTCTTCTCCTAACGGCAGTTCAACGATTGCATGTAAGATTGCCTAAATCCAAAGGGGATTCCATGAAAAGGTTAATGGCCAAGGATGTGACGCAAACAGTAGCAAGGAGATAGAAAAGACGGCATTAATATCGGAACTCTAAACCTTCACGCTCGCTCATCAATTTCAATTTCGGTAAGTTTTACTTTGATGTTACGACGCGTCAAAGGGAAAGCCAGCAATGTTGCAGTTACAGCTTAAAATGTACAGTACGTTAACTACGCCATTAGCATTGCTAAAGAATCTTAGCGAGTTCTCGAGCGGGAGTGGAACGTTTGATGTATTGAAGAGAGACATTAATATTCAGAGCAATAGTTTACGATATGAGGAACGGCACTCACCTGAGATAAGTGACGACGTGGCAGAGTCATTTCCCATATCCAGCTGCAAAAATCCAGGGAATGACTAGCATGAGGGGTTCCTGAAGTACTACTTCTTCGTGCGAAACGTCTGGAATCACTTCCAAAATCTCGTCTATGTGAAGGCCTCCGACAATCACCAATGTGCGTAATGGGTTCTCGTCCCGGATAGTGGCTGGCAGAACGATGAAGGGCGGTTGCTGACGTGGCGACGAGCTCGGACTTTCCGTAGCGGGCTCCAATTCGACTTCAATGTTGCTTGGGCGGCTCTCTCATTTCGATTCGCCAGACGCTAAAGCACACGGCGAAGTCGCTGCGGACGTGTAGAAAAATATGCCTGTAAAGTTAGTAAGATACGGAGGGCAGCATTGCAGCGTAGGTCTTGAGCATTGCTGTTTAACCCTCGTTTGCTTGGGCTGAGAAACACTCGCGTTGAGTGGTCGCAACGAACTAAATTCTAAGTCTACTCGAGGAAGAGGCTTTTTAGGTGACCTACTCGTACCGTTCCAAAATTGCTATCCTTGAATCCGATGTCCCGCTCAAGACCCTCGCTCACGCGCCTTTTTCTGCGTCGCTTCCGCTAGTGCATTTTACAACGCTTCTCCCTATAGTCCGCGCGCGTGCCGATGTTCTCTTTTAATATTACATCGTTGGGTGGCGGCACTGTACCTCCATATTTGCTCTCATCTGTTAGTTGATGATCGAGAGCAATGGAGTTACAAATAGTCACCTTCGAAGGTGACAGTATGATATTCAAAAATGAAAGGAGCCGTCTTGCGATTAAAAAGGTAAGACAAAAGATTTCTTGACGTTGAGAACAAGACCATTGCTACTGGCCCATTGGGAGACAGCTAGCAGTGAGCTATGTAGTATTACGCAATCAGCCCAGCAATCAATATTATAAAACAACTTAAGATCGTCGGCGTAAATCAACACCACAATAGGAAAATTTTCCAAAGCAACAACAAGGTCAACTGCAAAAATATTAAATAGGAGGGGGCCCAAGAGAGAACCCTGTGGGACTCCACTTCCAATGGGATACCCAGGGTCTTGAGCTGTTAATCTAAAGCTACGGCTAGTGAGCATGGAAGAGAACCAATGGACAATCAATGGTGTTGGTGAGCTGAAGGTGGTATAGTTTGCTGAGCAAGAGCTTGATTTTCACACAATCAAACGCCTTAGAAAAATCAAGATAGAGTACATCCACCTGGCCTCTACAGTCAAGCGGCTGCCAATTTGGATTGTGTAGAACGCGAAGGTCGAAAACCGTGCTGTGCCAATGGCAGGTAAGGGTCAATAAACGTAGTGATCCGCATAGCAACGATAGCTTCCAACAGTTTAGGAATGACATAATCAAGTACAGAAAGGTTTAACTAAACCATTCGCGGAACCATATTTTTAACCGCCCTATGTTAACATTGTAATTTTCTAATGGAGCAAAATGATATCATTAAACCACGTACCTTTGAACCAATTTGGATTATCATTAATTTTAACTTGTATTCATTAATGACACATCTTTCCAAGTTTTTTGATATATTACATGCCATATCTTAGTATTGAAAGTTCTAATGAACCATAATAGTTCCACGAAACCAGATGCTTTGAAACCAATTTCGACTATCATTAATTTTACGTTATATTCATTCATGTCATATCAGTCCAATTCGTTTGATATATTACATGCCATATTTTAGCATTGAAAGCTCCAATGAACCATAATGGCTCCACTAAACCAGGTACCTTTGAACTAAATTTCGACTATCAATAAATTTACGCTATATTAATTCATGATATATCATCCCAGTTTGTTTGAAATATTACAAGCCATATCTTATCAGTACAATTTTTGAGGTGTCATAAGGATACCGTTAGAGCACGTGCCATTGTTTTGATTACAACCATTTTCAATATGGTTCATTCACGGAACCATCCTTAGCAATTGGCGAAAATAGTAATTTATATCCGCTTCAAGCTCGTCATTACGATTTGTTTGATATATTACTTAATATACCTCTTCATTGAAAATTACCAGATGGGATCGTGAAAGTACCATTTGTGCACGTACTATTGAACAGACTTAGATTATATTTGTGACTGGTTCGTGCCATGAAACGTATTCATCGACTGTCGAAAACAGATTTGGAAAATCTTTCATAGCCTCGGAAGATTTAGAGTTACGGACAGACAGACAGATAGACACACTGATTGCATAAAGCACCTTTCGGTACTTAATAGTAATGCTGCATATTCATCTGACATCTCTCCCACAGAATACCATCTGTTCAGATCATTGGAAAATCTTATGCTTACATGAACGTTCAGAGATCATCATGCCCTCAAAATTGAGTTGGAGAATTTTTCACCTACAAAACTTAGGAGTCTTTCTAGGATACGGAATTTACATTTCCCGGGATGTACACAGTTTATTGATTGTTTGG
Source organism: Rhysida immarginata (assembly GCA_023313115.1). Classification (NCBI taxonomy): domain Eukaryota; kingdom Metazoa; phylum Arthropoda; class Chilopoda; order Scolopendromorpha; family Scolopendridae; genus Rhysida; species Rhysida immarginata. Next base: position 682,197 of record JAHWFO010040937.1, read on the forward strand.
GGGAGGGAGGTTGATGAATAACTTGAATTTTAAAGGATAAAAACTGCAAATATTAACTCTAATAAAAACGTTACTCTGTCTTTCATCATTGCCTTCCTTCAATACACAAGCGAAGCGAGGGCAACATCTTGTGTTGTTCATTGCTGTCTCTTTCGGTTTGCTTTTTTTTAATCAGTTGCTATTCACGTGTTCATGGACTTCGCACAGGTGACGTAGCAGTTAGCTTCACCCCTTGGCAACGCGCCATCTTGGTTCCACACATGTCGTTGCTAAGCATTACATATGCTGATTCTGACACTAGTTTGGCTACACAAGTGATCAGAAAGCTTGCAATAAAACTCTATCGGCTGTGTGGAACCAAGATGGCGAATCACTAAGGAAGTTATGTCTCTTCGTACGAAGTCCATGGTGTTGCAGCTTCAATGTCACGTAATGTATCTCTTCAAGCCGGCGACAACAATTTGTAAAACTATTTGTTTGATCTAACAATTAGGCAATTCGTATAACAATCGTCCCTCAGCAAATCAGCAACCAGGTTGCCGACTTATGGAGGGACCACGGAAAAGAATTTGCGCCTTAAAATGCGTTCCAATGAACCGATTTGAAAAAACTTTCTTTTAGCGTACATTGGAATCGGTCCTGTGTATGTATATCAAGTGAACAGCTCCTTAGCTTGTCGGGAACTTGGTTTGATTTTACCCGGACAGACGCACGGAAAAGTGAGCTAAATAAAACCATGTAAAAAAATTGCCCCGACATAAGCGATCAAATTGGTTGCTGAATAAGGACAATGGTTCTATATCAGTAGCCGTATGGATGCATTTAATTTCTTTTACATTGTGAAATAATTTTTTATCCATTAACCGCTGCTATATTTACGACCTTGTTTGTTGTAGTTTTCACTTTTTATTCCTCTTTGGTGAACGAGCTGCCAGAAGCGTTTTCACTTGCTTTCCAGGAGTTGAGTTAAGCGAACTTATCGGTTATAGAATCCAGTAGTTTGAACGAACATCGTAGAAGTTTAAAACGAACTTGGCCGTCCAGAATGAAAATAGGAATGAAGTTACGGAGATATAAAGGTCTCTTAAAAAAATCGAAATAATTATGAAAAAATTTCGATTTTTTTAAAGTATATAACATGCAGGGTTTTCAACCTAATGCAACTGCAGTTTCAGAAAACTTGACAAACTACAGCTGAGACAAAACCATGCAATAAGAATATAAAAATGTTGAATAGTTGATGATATATGAGCAATTTTACTAAATAATGTTTAACTGCGCATTTGCAAGCGTTACCAAAATATGTTTCTCATAATATATCCATACATTGCCAAATGTATGGAGCTACTCATATAAAAAGCCCAAGCAAATATCGTGAAAATTCAGAAAGATATCGGGGATAGAATGAGTTGAATTTCAGTGGCTCTCCAAAATTTTTTTGGTTTGGACACCAGTATCAGCTTCTCCTTACGCTGATATGAAGTGAATTTGCCTATATGAAGTCAGTAGGAAGTCAGTGTGCCTTCATATCAGCGTAAGGAGAAGAAGTTGATAATGGTGTCCGGTCCAAAAAAAAAAAAAATTTTGAGAAAACCCCTTTTTCGTTTTGTTTATTTTTGAGAGCAACTGAAATTCAACTCATTTTATCGGCGATATCTTTCTGAATTTTCAAGATACTTGCTTGGGCTTTTTATAAGATTAGCTGTATACATTTGGCTAATAAATTATGAAAAGATATTTTGGTAACGCTTGAACATGCGCAGTTAAATATTATTTATATGAATGCTCATGTTTCATCAAGTATTCAACATTTTTCCATTCTGACTGCAGAGTGTTGTCTCTACTGTAGTTTGTCAAGTTTCCTGAAAATGGAATTGCATTAGGTTGAAAACCCTGCATATTATAAACAAAAAATTATGAAAATATTTCGATTTTTTTAAAAAAAACTTTATATCTCCATGAATATACGTGCTAGTCTCATAGAAATGAACACATAAGGAACAGAAGCTTTATAAGCATATGCTACTGCAACAATGTATTCTAAGCATTATTTTCTACAGGGTGATACCAAACATTATAATTTTTAATCAATTTATTGCTGGTCCCCTCTTTGCCTTCGGGACATAACCTTCCCCAATATATGAGGTGTAACAATCTCTTTACACACCTGAAGTTTCAGGATATTTCATCAAGTATTTTTTTAGACATTCAACAAAACGTCTGAAATCGAAACTGTCATTGTTTCGACTGGATAGGCAGTGTATATACGCTTTATTCATATATAAGATATTGTAATGTTATATATTATTAAGTACCGAAAGGTGCTTTATGCTATCAGTGTGGGGAAACGTGTCTGTCTGTCTGTCTGTCCGTCCGTCCGTAACTATAACTCCTCCGAGACTATGAAAGTTATTCAAAATCTGTTTTCGTCAGTCGAAGGATATGGTTCATGGCACGAAGGTATCACAATTATTCTCTAAATCGGTTCGTTGGCACGTGCACAAATGGTACCTCTATTTTCCCCCCAAGCAATTTTCAATGGGAAGATATATTAAGTAATATATCAAACAAATCGTATTGACGAGATAGACGCGATTATTCATTACTATTTTCGTCAATCGATGAATATGATAGAAGGCACGAATAAACAACAAATGCTATCGAAATCGGTTCAATAGCACGTGCACAGATGGTACCTTCACGACCCCACTTAGCAATTTTCAATGGAGAGATATATTAAGTAATATATCAAACAAATTGTAATGACGAGATAGAAGCGGATATAAATTGATGTTTTCGCCAATTGATAAATATGGTTCCGGGAGTGAACCATTTTGAAAATGGTTGCAATCGAAACAATGGCACGTGCTCTAATGGTACCCTTATTACACAGTGAAAGATTTTAAATTATATGATATGGCATGTAATATATCAAACAAATTGGGATGATGTGTCATGAATGAATATAACGTAAAATTATTGATAGGGGAAACTGGTTCAAAGAACCCTGGTTTTATGGAACCATTATGGTTCACTGGAAATTTAAATGCTAAAATATCTCAAACCGCTTGGAATGATGTGTCATGAATGAATTTAACGTAAAATAAATGATAGTCCAAATTGGTTTCAAGGAACTTGGTTTAGTGGATCCATTATGGTTCATTGGAAGTCTCCATGCTAAAATACGGCATGGCATATAACAAACGACTTGGAATGATGTGTCATGAATGAATATAATGTAAAATTAATGACAGTCTAAATTGGTTTCAAGGAACCTGGTTTAGTGGAACCCTTATGGTTCATTGGAACTTTCAATGCTTAAATACGGCATGTATTATATCAAACCACTTGAAATAATGTGCCATGAATGAATATAATATAAAATTATTGGTAGTCGAAATTGGTTCAAAAGTACGTGGTAAAATTGTATCTTTATCTCCATTAGAATCTTACAATGTTAACATAGGGCTGTTTAGAAATATAGTTCCGCGAATAGTTTAGTTTAACCTATCCGTACTTGGTTATATCATTACTTAATGGTTTATTAAATACCGAAAGGTGCTTTATGGTATCAATGTGGGGAAACGTGTCTTTCTGTCTGTCCGTCTGTCTATCCTTCTGTCTGTCCGTTTGTATGTCTGTCCATCTGTTTGTCCGTTTGTGTGTCTGTCCGTCTGTCTGTCTCTAACTCCTCCGAGGCTGTGAAAGATTTTCTAAATCTCTTTTCGTCAGTCGATGAATGTGATTTATGGCACGAAACAGTCACAAACGTCATCTAAATCGGTTCATCGGCACGTGCACAAATGGTACCTCAATTTTCCTGCCAAGCAATTTTTAATGGGAAAAATATTAAGTAGTATATCGAACAAATCGTAATGACGAGATAGAAGGGGTTATTCATTGCTGTTTTCGTCAGTCGATAAATATTGTACATGGCACGAACCAGTCACATAAATTTTCTAAATTCGTTCAATAGCACGTGCCTAAAGGGTACCTTCACGACCCCACTAAGGGGAATGTAGGAATATAATGTAAAATTAATGATAGTCGAAATTGGTTCCAAGTAATCTGGTTTAGTGGAACCATTATGGCTAATTGGAATTTTCAATGCTTTAAAATATGGCATGTAATATATCAAACGTCTTGGAATGATGTGTCATGTAGGAATATAATGTAAAATTAATGATAG